>JAHBMJ010005728.1:0-14416 GCA_018398765.1 Chromera velia | reverse complement strand
GGGGGGGGGGGGGGGTAAGCAACCAACCAACAAAAAATGGACCTCTCCATTCATTTATTCATTCTGCTCTCGCTCGATTTCCAGTCGCATGTCCACCAACCAGATCTACCTACCCATCGATGTCTCTGAATTCATTTTAGCTTCTTTCTGCCTTTCTGCCCTCCCCTCCCTCTACGCTCACTACCTTATCAGACAAACAGACCGACCGACCATTTTCGAGCTTCTTCTGTTCTTTTCTTCAAGCTGGTCCCCCGTCTATCAATGCCTGCCTCGGCCGTATCCTGATTGCATGGGTCCCCTCTCAGGTTCGCCCTCTCGATGTCCCCCTCGATGCCCACTGCCACCATAAACGGGAACTTGCTATCAGTCTTCCTCCTCCCTCCCACGAAATCCCGCTTGTAATTGAGCTCTATCATCAGTCTCAACTCATCCAGCTTCTCGAAGATCTTCGCCTCCCCTCCACCATCAAGAGCCTTGTCTCGAATCTTGTCCCACGTCGCCTTGTCTCGGTAGATCACAGCAGAGGCCCCTCTTTCCGGATGATCCAGAGGGGCGATCAGAAAGAGGCCCTCACAGAGATGAGGAAATCGAATGCCAAACCTGTGGGAAGGGGCAAAAAGAATAAACAGAAAGGAAACATCGTATCAATCAACAGCAGGGAGAGAGAAACCTATAAAGCATCAGCTATGAAACATGATTCCTTCAAGTTCTTTCACAACGGCATGCACATCATTTTTCTTTTAAAAAAACATTAGTTTCTCCTTTCTCTTTGTCTCCTCAACAGTTGTGCATGAACAGAAAGAGATAGTCAAGTCATATCCAATGCATTACTGCACACCCTTTCTTTTCCTCTCGGCCTCATTTCTCTCCTTTTCTGTGGTACCTTTCGTCTCTTCTCTTCTCTGCTTTTGTCGCTGTCTGTCTGTCTCTGTGACTGACCTCTTCAGACAGTCTGCAACGGGCACGTGGTCAAGGAAGTACCCGCCTCCCTTCCAGTTCATTCGACTGGCTCGCTGCTGGTGCTGCACCTGGTCTCGTACGAAGAGATCGGCCACCGTCTTTCCGTCCGGGTGGGGGGTGTTGTGGTCCTTCCAGAGGTACCTCTCCTTCACCTTCAAGAAGGAGGGAAGGAAGGAAGGCGAGCAGGTAGACAAGCAGACAAAGCGGAAGGAAGAGAGAGACGGGCAGATGAATGATGAAACTGAGCCCGAATTAATGATGGGTGGGAGGGAGACGAATGATAGGAGGGAGGGAAAGAGACTGAACAGAGACCACCAAAGAGAGAACAGGAAGTGAGCAGAGAAATGAGTCTGCTCTTCCTTTGACCTGTCCTCCATCGGTGTTTTTTGTGTTCGTTTTCTCTTTTCAACTACGTCCCCCGCACTCTCTTTTTCTTTCTTCAATCGTTCATAGTCAGGCTGGTTGCTTCATTCCTGTCTTTGTTCGTCCTTTTTTTTTTTGCATGAAAGTAAGTGCATCGTCAGGCTGGTTGCTTCATTCCCGTCTTCGTTCGTCTTGCCGATTTCTATTCTCTAAACAGACACTCTCTCTCAACAGATAGAGGCCGGGAGAGAGATCGAGAGGCACTTACTCGATGGAGCAATTGAAGAATGCAAGTCGGGCAAAGAGGCACCAAAGAGAGAATCGAGAGGGGCAATTAAAGAGAATCAATCAAACATCGATCGAACTCAATTGATCCAGGCTTCATTCACCTCAAAAGCCAGACAGGCCAGGCAGCCTACCTTCATCTCAAGTGCCTTATAGACCGGCATCTCGGCTGTTTCTCCCTCTTTCTCCCGGACTACGTGGGTCGGAAAAGTTACTCTCAATCTTCTCTTCAGAGACTGGGATTGCCGGCTACCCACTATCAGAGCCAGACGCTGAAGCGCTTCCAAATACCCCTCGGTGTGACCCTCTCGCAGTCCTCGGGTGCCGAGGTGACGTTTATACTCAAACCGTGTCAGTTTGGGTGTCTGGTCTCCGAGGCAGTCCAGGTAGGCCTCGACGATCATTTGGACCTTCTCAAAAGTCATCACCTTACACTCAGAAACATCGAAAGTTTCCATCTCCGCAACCCGCCCTTTTCCCCTCTCGCGCAGCGCCCGGACCACTTTGAAGAACTCGGCCTCGGTAGCATGCGCGTGCCAGAAGTCGATCTGCGCACATGTATAAGAGCGAAGTAGGAAGATCAGACAGATCACCTTCGCCATTCAAAACCCTTCACAATTCTGTCAGACTAAACAGTCGGGGGGCCTAGAGCAACACATAAGGAAGGACAGCGGACAGAAGAACACTATGACGACGGTGAGGAAGAATGACAACCAGGAATCAGGAAAACAGCACCGCATTGAAAGAAGCAGCAGCAGCCAGGAATCACAAAAACGGCACCGCATTGAAAGAAACAGCAGCATACAGGAAGCAGGAAAACGGCACCGCATTGAAAGAAGCAGCAGCATCCAGGAATCAGGAAAACAGCACCGCACTGAAAGAAACAGCAGCATCCAGGAATCAGGAAAACAGCACCGCATTGAAAGAAACAGCAGCATCCAGGAATCAGGAAAACAGCACCGCATTGAAAGAAACAGCAGCAGCCAGGAATCATGCAGGGGAAAAGGGCACGTGTACCTCGGGAAGATTGCCAGGGCGATTCAACCGGTCCAGAATCTTTCTCGCTTTTGGGCACTGCGGTGGGGCCGTGCTCTTAGTCGAGTTGGAATTCTCCGAGCCTGAATCGTCGGAATGATCCTCCTCAGCGTTCATGGTCTCTTTCGTTTCCTTTCTTTTCTTTTGCTTGTCCTGCCAGGACCCAGGGTTAAGCACAGAGACAGTTGGTTTCTTCCCCACAATGAACAGAGAGAATGTTATTAAAGGAGAAATACACAAACTGAGGTCTCCGCCCAGTAGACAGCGCAACGGCACTGTTCCGTCCCAGTCCTTTTTCGACGCCGGATAGATAAGCTGGCTCTCCTGTATGCTTTCCGTCTCCGTCTGCTCCTGAACTGACGAGAGATCTTCTCCCACAAGAATAAAAAAATGTGGAGCCAGCAGTCAGAATTTACCCACACCAGCAACTTCTGGGGAAGACGCCTTCTCCAGTTCACAGAGTTCCGAGCTGAGGACAGGAGAGCAAAGACACCAGAAAGTTGTTGACGTCGTCGCCTCCACGTAGCGCTTCAATACAAAACGCGTCGCAGAGGGACTAAAAAATTCCCCCACAGCTCAGCGATTTCAAACTGCGCCGTCCACTTTTGGGCTTTGGCTCTTTCAGTTTTGTCCAGTCTCACGAAAAACAACAACTGAGAATTAAGTGCATCACATCACATCACATTCTTGCGGCACGTCGAATCGTCGTCGATCCTTCCACATCCCCAAGAATCCCGAAAAATCCCGGAAAGAGTAGTGCGCGTGTCCCTTGAAAGCACATGCATGCATGCAGTGATCGACTTTCAAGTTGGAAATTCGCGCTGTTTGCGCGCAAACCTGTACGCGTGTACATTTACTTTTGCGCCGTCTCTTCACTCAGAAGAATTAAAGAATGAAGAAAGATGATCGATTCGATCTTTCAAGTGACTTGAAGAATGCATGTACCAAGCTTAATTCGGAGCAAATTTTCGATCATCCTCAGGGACTCGGAGAGTGCGCTCCCTTCTGCAAATTTAGGCCTGCATTACACACACAGAGCAACTGAGAGAGACCTTGATGGAAAGTCCAAAATCAGAGATCTGTCTCATTTTCGATATCTGACCTAATTAAGTCTCGAGTGAATCATGCCAGGCGATCACCTTAACGGAACGGGCACAAAGACCGTGACTCCTGCTGGGCGGTTGCGTGCTCTGTTGTCAGAGAACAAAACTCTGGTGATGCCATGCTGTTATGACGGCATCACTGCAAGACTTGTGGAGGATGGCGGGTTCCCTTTGACCTTCATGACTGGGTTCGGCGTCTCGGCGTCCAGGGGGTTTCCCGACGCGCAGCTGGTCTCCTTCGGGGAAATGCTTAGCTCGGCAACTACCATTGTGGCTGCCCTCCGGAAGGGCACACCTTGCATTGCAGACGGAGACACTGGATACGGAAATGCCGTCAATGTCAAGCGCACAGTGCGGGGATATGCACAGGTGATCAAAGCGTTGCGAGAGACACGCTGTGTAGTTGAAAGAATGCCTTTGCCGTCTCCGTCTCCTCCGTCTCCTCTGAGGACCTTCCTTCCTCGTCTCTCCTGTTTTGCGCATGGCCTGCTTTATTGCATTCTTTTGGACTTGTGTGCGATGTTTCTCGATGCCTCATTCAGGTGTCTGCTTGCTCGTGCCTTTCTCGCTGTGTTTGTGAAGACCGAAAGGCTTGCCAACGAGTCGCCGAAGGGTTCATGGGGTTTTGTTTCCTTTTCTCTTGTTGCAAATCCCCCCGGTCAATCGAGAGGAAATCTCATCAATGACTTGGAATTCTGCGTAGACCGTGTGATTGTCGTTGTAGTTATGGTTCGCGTTGCCTTGAATTCTCCCGTCTGCTGCTGCTTCTCCTTGCAGGTTGGGATGGCAGGGGTGATGATTGAGGACCAAGTGGCCCCCAAAAGGTGCGGGCACACGCGGGTGAAGGCCGTGGTGGGCTTTGACGAAGCGTTGGCGAGGGTCCGGGCAGCGTGTGATGCACGAGACGAGATTCGGTCGGCGGGTCTGTATGGGGGGAATGACATTTGCGTGATGGCTCGCACAGACGCGAACAACGCGTTGGACTTCGAGGAAGCTCTGCGACGATGCCGAGCATTCAGGGAAGCAGGGGCGGATATCACATTTCTGGAAGCACCGAAATCTATCGAAGAAATGAAAAGGTCAGGTAGACAAGTTCAATTTGCTTTTCACTCTGCATTTCCCTACTACCTTCACTCCGCTGGCTGTTCTAATGCAGAGATGCAGCCAGAGGAAGCACAAAGATGACAGACAATTGGAGTTCGCACAAAGAACGAAGGGGGTTGACAGAAGTGTTGTCTGGTCGAGGGCTGATGAATAGCAATACACATGTGAAAAGAGAGGAATGGCATGTCGAGCAGAAAGCAGAACAATGGAGGGGGAAGGGAGGGAGGACTTTGTAGGATTTTTTCACCAGAAAAGAACGATATGCCTTGTCTGTCCCTCCTTTGTGGAGAGAGATGCGTCCCCCGTCTGGAACAGAGAGGAGGAACGAGAGAGAAGAGAGAGGGCGGAGGGGGGGCAGAGGATTGACAGGTGACTCGATACGATCGCTAGACATACGGACAGGAGAGCAAATTCGACAAGAGTAGAAAGAGATACGAAGAAGCCCAAAGGGTCCAATCCCGCTTCTCAGGCTGAAGGGAGATATCAATTAACCCCTTTGTAATTCGATTGAGAGAGATGCGTTGGTTCTCTCTGCAGGTACTGCGAAGAAGTAGAGGGCCCCAAACTCGCCAACATGGTGGAGGGTGGCAAGACCCCCGTGCTCCCCCCCTCAGAGCTCCAGAAGATGGGGTACTCTATTGCTGCCTATCCTGTGTCCCTCCTGTCTGCTTCTATTGGGGCGATGAGGGGAGCGTTGGAGAAGATCCACAAGGGGGAGAAGCTCGAGGAGGGAAAGGACATTTTACCTTTCTCGGATGTGTGCAGACAGGTATGTAAGCGTCTTGTTAGAGGGGAGGGGAGGGACAGACGAAGAGAATATGGAAGCAACAGAGCGTTTTGTGCTTCTCTTTTATCTAGTCCAGAGTACAGGAAAGGCCTGTCAGATTTTTGATTTGATTACAACGACATGAACGATATGATTGACGCCCCCGCATTCTTTTCTCTTTCAGATTCGTGTGTTCTTGTCTTTCTTTGTTTCTTTCGACTTGTACATGAATCTCCGCTCTCCGACATTCACAATACTTTGGAGACTCCTG
Source organism: Chromera velia (assembly GCA_018398765.1). Classification (NCBI taxonomy): domain Eukaryota; family Chromeraceae; genus Chromera; species Chromera velia. The sequence continues at coordinate 8,529 of JAHBMJ010005728.1, read as the reverse complement.
TGAGTATACACGCACTCTCCGGAAGAGAAGCTGCCTTTCTCTCATATGTGCTAAGACCCACCCAATCCTTAGCTGACGAATGAAAGCCGGGATTCATTCATTTTATTCTGCAGGTGGGCTTTGAGGACTATTGGGAAGAGGAGGCCCGTTATAAGACTGAAAAGTGATCGAGCATCAGAGTGATATGCTGAAGAAAAGAATCGTGTGTAGCTCGGGAAAGAAGGGGGGAGATTAAAAGGGACAGGGAGAGGGACGGTTTTGCATTAATTGTATTATCTTCCAACTGCTGCGTGTTCTCAAAGGTGGGTCGGTCAGTGTTTCGAGATCGAGAAAAAAAGAGAGAGAGAGAGAGACGTGCATGGAGGCAAGGGATGATCTAGGCCGTGTGACCGCCTCGACTCGGATCAGAGAGCAAGCGGCACTCTCACAGGTTGAAGGCAGGTGCAGTTTTTGGAGCAAAGAGATCCAAGCAAAAAAGTGAAGCGAGTGACAGAGAATTGGTTTCGTAGAGTCTTACGTGCAAGAATGTGTAGGAGCACCTGACAGCTACAGGAAGTGCAGATGAGAAAGACTTGCAGAGCGAGGACGATGTGAAAAAGGGCAGAAGTCTAGTTGAAAGATTTTTCAATGAAATCGTATTCTCCCTTCGACATCCGGCCAAACTCGCGGAACGGACACGAACTTGCGTGACCACGATCGATATCGAAATAATCTGAATCGGTAACAATTTGGGCGAGGTGAACAGTAGTCTAGCAGCTTGATCAATCTGACAGTTGCTGACATTTTCGTTTCAACTTTCACGTGAAAACTGCATGATGCTAGAACTGATATAACGTTATGAATCCACTGGCAGTCACTTATAAGTTGTAAACTTGCTAGTAACAGATATGGTGTTGGAAGGTATAACCCACTTGAGTCAGATCTAGGCCCCCAAAACTAATAATTTCTATAACAATTATTCTTTTTACGAGATGCTTAAAGACTAAGTTAAAGTTTTTTGAATTTGCTTGAAGCCTTGAGCGAGCCGCCAGTAAAAATAGGCCTGTATCTGTATAATGGGAGAGAGCCGGAAAGAAGAGCAGGAGCCAGGAAGGACGACGCCGCATCGGTGCGCACATGAGCAAGGGTCATACGAATCGGTGACGTGATGTACTGTGCAACTCTGTATCATATGAGTATACATGAATATATGCCAATTTGCAGGGACATCCAAACCTACTGCAATATGCATGTAAGAGAACAAAAAAGTATAAAGAAATTAGAATGTCATGATAAAAGATCAAGGTGATTAATGAACAATGATGAACTGAACATAACCTTCTGAACTGGATCCTTCTGTCTTCAACAACCCTGATGAGAGGGTAAACAGCTCCCGTAGGTAGAAGTATAATAAAGTATCTCCCTATCCCAATAATTCTTTTCTATATCCTTCAGTCTCATGTATAGATCACCACTTCCTTCCACCTGATGGGTCACTAAGATTTTTTTTGGTGACGCCAGCGAGAGTAGAACAGACAACCAGACTGGAGCAGATAAAGCAGCACCGTTGTACAGCAGTGCAGGTGGAGGTGCGATCGTTGGGGACAGTATCGCATGGATTCCTTGATGAGGTCATGGAGCTGCTGGTAAGAGCAGCACATGCCAACGGGATGTATATTACAGAGGGTGCAGGCAGCTGTGTCGAACCTATCGCCATCATGATCACCCAACTCAGGAGTCTCGACGGGGGAGTACCGATTGATGATTGCCGAGGGTGACTGGTCTAGTTTTTAGTTGCATACGCATCTGACTGGAGGTATCCAAACTGTGTGGTTAGCATAACCCTGGGACCCAACAGCATTGTCCAACTGAGGCAGTGGAGCAAGAAGCAGAATATTGCCGCCTATCAACTCCAGTTCCTGAGCGACACGGCTTTCCTAGACATTCTCGGACCGCTGGTTAGCCTGGTGAGGTTTATCGATAAGGTGGACCCGTGTGTGCTTTCAAGACTTGCAGGGTAAGCAGACAGTTGTAAAGAGACGAGCAGACAGGCCGAGAAAGAGACAGAAAGGCTGAGAGAAACAGAGATGAAGAAAGAAGGGAATGGAAAGGGAGCACCTTCGTAGGTCACTGTTGAAGCAGACTTCAAAGTTAAAGTATATTCAACACACCAGCAAAAAGGTAGACTGAGAGTGGGCAAAGAGCTCAGCAGAGGCAGTAAAGGGCAGAAGATGGCAAAAAGAAAATAAGGAGTCCTAGCAGGGAGCCCAACGAGGCTAGAACGCTCGATCCAGGTAGGCCAAAGAGCACCAGAGAGCAGGAATCTGAGACAAAAAGTCCAGAGAGAGCCTAGAGAGATCAAGGATCTCCAGATAGGTCAGGAAGTACTAGAGAGCAACAGGCAGGCATAAACAGTGCGCAGAGAGTACATAGTGCTAAGAGAGTACCAGAAAGCCCCAAGGGGGAAAGAGAGCGGAAAAAGAGCACGCAGCTAGGGTATGGAAAGAGGTAAGACCCTCAAGAAAGCCTCAAGAAGCCGTAAAGGCCCAGATAGGCAGGAACGCACATCAAGTGCAAGAAAGGCCCAGAGAGTTCAGGGAGCTCCAGACAGGCCACACAATGCCAAAGAGCGACAAAGAGACACGATCAGTGCAAGAAAAACCACAGAGGAAGCGAAGGATCAGGAAGGCCTCAAATAGGCAAAGAACTAGGCACTGCCAAGCGGACATGAAGAAGAAGAGAGGGCCCTTCAAGCAAGTCAAAGGCCCTACGATCTAGCCGTTGAGAGTTCATTCCACCCCACCACGAACACAGGTGGGAGGCAGTCTCCCATACACAGTGTCACGACCATATTGTGGCAGACAGAGTGAGAGAGACAAACTGCGTCACCCGGGGGAGCGACAAGGCAGAGGAGCAAGCTGAGGAAATTGATACTAGGAATTGACAGCGGCCCAGTTTGCAGCCGGAAAAAGAGGTGTGAGGGTATGGGAGAGGCCTACAAAGTCTCCAATGCCCCATAACTTCCCTCCATCTCTCAGTCGACGGAGGAGACCGAGGTGTCAATCCAGACACCTAGAGGAGGGGAAGAAGCAAGTCTTCCAAAAGATATACACACCCTAAATTAAACACCGGGTCCCCGTAAAGAACATGTGATTGGCGTCGACGTATCTTGGATGGGGGTGTATATAAAAAGAACGATACCCTGCGATACATCGCCTGATCAAGAGTTAAAAGGAAAAAGAGAAGGAGAGCCAGAAGCGAGTGACAATCAGAGATTGACGGAGGTACCACACAGTGAGGTACCCCAGTCTCACCCAGATAACGTGGCCCTTCATACCGCTGTATTCTGAACAGGTGACACTGTGTGTATGAAGGAGAGGAAAGGCGATGCAATGCAAAGCCATCGATCTGTATAGGAGCACAAACGACCCTCACAGTAGAGAGGCAAGAAGGAGAAGACAAGAGAAAGAGGCCATTCAACCAAGGCCCCACCAAATGAGTTAGACATAGAAAGAAGACAAGAAATCATGCCGAGGGGGCCGGTGGATCCCATTGACCAATTCTTTGGGATAGAAGAGGGGGAAGAGTCTTGGAAGCTTACTTCAAAGAAGCACACGATTATGCACACCGCAGTGCAAGAGGCAGGAGAAATGTCACGTCGCAGGGCAAGACTTTGGGATGATGATGGGATGGAACGAGACCCTGAGGTCTCTTATAAAGGGGTACATACATCACGTGTATCACTGAGTCCCGGTTGACAGGAAGGACAAAGAGAGGTAGACTGTGCTTACGATTGAGTCGTAACGAACACAACGTTTTTTTAAATTTTGGCAGAGTGAGTGCATGATAAGAGAGAGATGCAGCCTGAGGGCATATGATTCCATCGGCAGAAGAGACCGGAAGAGACACCAAGCTATTAAGCCATCAACAAGGAAATGCGTCCAAAGCAAGGTGAGTATGATTTCTTGCAATACATCCGACCATCTGGAACAGTAAAAGAGATGCAAATCCAGTCCAATCAAATTGACTAGTATAATAAGGAATAAGATACGGAAAGCGAACAAACGTGTAGTTCAAAACAAAAAAGAGATACAGTGAGTGCAGTGCGTTTGGATGGGGGGGTGAGTAAAAATAGGCCTGTATCCGTATAATGGGACAGAGCCGGAAAGAAGAGCAGGAGCCAGGAAGGGCGACGCCGCATCGGTGCGCACATAAGTAAGGGTCATACATATCAGTGACGTGATGTACTGTGCAACTCGATCTGTATCGCATGAGTATGCACGAATACATGCTAATTTGCAGGAACATCCAAACCTACTGCAATATGCATGTAAGAGAACAAAGAAGTACAAAGAAATTAGAATGTCATGATGAAAGATCAAAGTGATTGATGAACAATGATGAACTGAACATAACCTTCTGAAGTGGATCCTTCTGTCTTCAACAACCCTGATGAGAGGGTAAGCAGCTTCCGTAGGTAGAGGTATAACAAAGTATCTCCCTATCCCAATAATTCCTTTCTATATCCTTCAGTCTCACATATAGATCACCACTTTTTTCCCTAGCTTCCTTCTACCTGACGTGTCACTAAAATTTTTTCTCCACCAATAAGGCATTCACCTAGACTAAATATTACCTGGTATTAAGTTGAGGATAGGTTTTTGTAAATTTAAATGAAGTTTAAATATTTTATGTAAACATATTATCTAGTATATTGTACAGTCCATGAAAGTTATAGTACACTGTATATACATTGATTGATTGATTGATTAATATGTTCCGCCCTAAGGCCTTCCCGCTATGTCTATTTGTCGCCAGAGTTAGCAGGGCGGGGCATTCATTGAAAAAGACTTGACGCATCCAGGCGTTTTCCATGGAAGCCGCATACAAGATTTTTAGTATTAGGGTGGGAAGTCAACCGTCAACGGAAGTCAATCTTCCGGACATTAAGATTGGGATGAATGTTTTAAGTTTCTCTATAGTCTACTGCTGAGAACTGCTGGTCCAGTGCTGGATCACGCTACACGCACTCATGAACCATTGGTTCACGTTTTAGTCATGAGCTGCCAAAAAATGATATAATGAGACCTACCGGACTTTAACATCATTTCGGACTTTGAAATATAGGATGTTCCATAGTATTTCAACGTTGTTTTTGTACCTTTAAATATTATAGACATTCTTTAAAATATGATTCTTTTAAGATAAAATTAATATTAAAGAAAAAATTGAAGCTAAACATGTTAGTGTCAGGAGATTTCAATTTTTGAGTTTTTTTAGCATTCAATTATGATAATACATGATATTGTATTTACAATTTTTTTTATATAATTTCGATTATACATAAATAAATGTTTAAGTACAATGTCATGTCAACATGAATGCTTAGTAGAATAACTGAATTCAAATTATCTTAGTAAATTAAATCTAAACTTAAATAGTTAGTTGGTCACTAAGTTCATGAGTTAGAGGATGTCTAACCCTAGTTAGAGCGCTAGGCTCCCGGGCGGCGCATGCATAGTTGGTTGGTTTTTACTAGAATGAGCAAAAGTTATTCACTTATTAGCACCGCGCGGTAAACATCGAACAGGCGGGTCGGGAGCGAGAACAAATGCGATCAGATAATATTATGGACAAATAGATCTGATGCAGACGCGCCCAAGAGAGGAGCGTACGTTACAATCATTATATGATCAATCCGAGTTGATTTCAATGCAACCATCTGGCGTAAGGACTCCCTTTCATCCGACCGTTTCTCATCGTTTCTCGCATGAAGAAAGCTTGTGTAAGAAGTCATCATTATAACGAATACACGAATCATGCATACACAGTTTGTCGTCACCCCACCCGACAGACAATGCACCATACTCTCCTTGCGAGTTAAATGAGAGCAGACGCAAGAAGCCAAAAAGAGGTTACTGTTAGGGCATAACGAGCGAGAGCGGAGAAGGAAAGGCGTAAGGGGGGGAGTAAAATCAGAAGGAAAGACATAGAGAGGAGAAAAGTAGGTGTGTAGACAGGAGCACTCACATATGCGCAACTCACCGATGACCATGCACACCTATCCACCTTCTGAGGCAGAATGAAGGGAGTGAAAAACGCACACGCAGACAGACACGTATACACACATATATACGCACGCACACCACATACACGCACGCACACACACACACACACACACACACACACACACATACACACACACACGTGCACACATACATACACATACACACACACACGCACGCACACATATACACGACACACACACACATACACACACACACACACACACACACACACACACACATATACATACACAACCGCACACACACACACACAAGCGAGAGAGAGAAAGAGAGAGAGAGAGACGTGCGCGCGCTGACATACCCATGCATATACATACACACACACACACACACACACACACACATACACATACAAACGCGCGCGCACGCGTGCGCAAATATACACAGCATAAAAGTGCTCTCAAAAGCTGACTCACTCGTCCGGCGCCGACTGTCAGACTGTCTTCTTCTGCGGTTCCCTTGACCTAGATGAGGGTCTCCATGAAGTTTTGGTTCTCTGGACGATGGCCTCCTCAGTGAAGGCAGCCTCGAGCTGAGTGATGTTTTTGATGATGTCAACAAAATCAGAGGGCGTCGTCGGGGGCCCCGTCACTTTAGCGATACTTGTCGTAACCGTCAGGATGGCTTTCTCGTCTATAAACGAAGAGGCCTGCAGAGAGGTATCCGTAGAAATAAAACTTAACGTTCAATCGGACATTGAAATAAGCGTGCGAAGCACATGTGTATACATACACAGCGAGAGAAACCCACTTGCAGACAAAGATGCAGATGCAGCAAATCGAGATGTCAACCCGTTGCTCCTTCGGTCTTTCTCTCTCGTAATCGCTCAGTGAATTAGAGAGCCGACTAGCAAGGATACCAACCAGCGAATTCACCAACGACTCAAGGAACGACAAAGCAGCTGCTACTCCCGCAGATGCAGGCATCATACATCGAGAGATGAGCAAGCCCTTATGAAGATGCTTTCTGCGCGCGCGTACACACAAGAAGGCATACGAAACACTGACGAGGCAACCAAAAAACTGTGCGTCTGTCTTGGTTTCAAATGCATGTGGAGAAAGGTGAAGAGGCAGAAGTCTCCCACAGTCCAACTGGTTGCCGCTACATGAGTGTAAATTAAATCAGCTGACTTGCTCCTTTAGAATGGCATTTCTCATTGTCTGCACCTCCTTCACAAGTGACTAGAGGCTTCTTTGAATCTTTTTGCTGTGGATTCCAAACTCACGACCTGCACACAGACACACAAGCACACACACGCATGCACGCGCGCGCGCCCACGCTCATACACATACACACACACACACATACACACACACACACACATACACACACATACACATACACACACACACATACACACACACACACACACACACACACACACACATATATATATATATATATAGAGAGAGAGAGAGAGAGAGAGAGAGAGAGAATTGAGGGAAAAAACGGGGAGAAACAAACAAGAGAAAGGCCCAGCAATGTGTAAATCACCCAGTGAAGGGGGCAAAAGGGGAGAGACAAAGGTCAGGGCAGGCAGAAGGCGGAGCTTCTAGGGTGGGGGCAGCGGCCGGATCGGGGCTAGGGCCGGTAGCACATACAGAGAGGAGCCCCCAAGATGTCAGAGAGTGGCTAGATGAAGCTTTGACCTCCTAGAGGGGCGTTCCAATTATTCCAGTGCAGACAGCTGGCAGTGGAGCAGAGGCGAGTATGGAGTGAGTTGGCGGGTGGGTGGGGGGGCGGGCGGGCCGGGGGGTGGGCGGGCCCCCTGGTAGGTGGGCCGGGGTCGTCACAGGACATAGTGACTTTGTCTCAAGGGGTTCAGAAGAGCCAGTGGAGGGTTGGTGAGAGGGGACTATGAAAAGTTAGAACATGAAACGTGCATGTCTTGGCTCTTTGAAGGGTACTGCTGACGGCTGTGCTGCTCCCTGGGTCTGGTTTCACACTCCTCTCTGGACCTTTTTATCTCACCTTCTTGCTCATGAATGTTTTAAAACCTCCGGACAAATCAGGCCTGATTTGTCCAGAGGTTTTTTTTGAAATTTTTCAAATAAGCTGGACAAGAACAAAAGTGGTCGGAATCGCTTTATATCGACGTAAAAAGAGTTTTCCGACCACTTTTGTTCTTGTCCAGCTTATTTGAAAAATTTCGAAAAAAACCTCCGGACAAATCAGGCCTGATTTGTCCGGAGGTTTTGAAACATTCATGAGCGAGAAGGTAAGACAAAAAGGTCCAGAGAAAAGTGTGAAACCAGACCCAGGGAGCAGCACAACCGTCACCGGTATCGATTAAGAAGCAATGACATCAACTTTTCATGTCCTAACTCTTCACACTCATCTCTCACCAGCCTCCCACTGGCTCTTCTGTGCCCTTTCACACACAGTGTCCTGTGCCGCCGGCCCCGGCCTGGCCCGGGCCCGGCCTTCACTCACCTTCGGCCCGCCCCGCCCCCCCGCCTGCCCC
>JAHBMJ010005727.1:64909-67928 GCA_018398765.1 Chromera velia | reverse complement strand
TCCTCCGGTGTTCCTTCCGTCTCTGCCCTTCCCCGTTCTGCCCTGTCGGTTACGGATGGCTCGATCTTTTCTTTTTTGCGCATGCTGACATACAACCCGATGGGCGGGCAAGGTGGGCTGCCTGTTGGTTGCTCTGATAGAAAGCTGTGCACCTATGAAGCCTGCTGCCGGTGTGTAGATGATTTTATTCATCGGCTCTCTGTCTGCCCCCGATGGACTGCCGAACAAGGCTTTTTGCAGTGGTTGGCATTAATTCAATCAGACCGCTTCACTCGTTGTGACTCACCCTTTGCATCCGCCTCCTTTTCTGATCTGGGGGTTCGCAAGTTCATCACATCGCTCTTGCGCTCTCAACCCTCCCTCCTCTTTATGATTTCTCGTCTACTTAGCTTGCAGCTGGCACAATTGAACAGACCCATGCATGTATGCGCCGCCCGGGAGTTCTAACTCCACCTAGGGTTTGGCATCAATCAATCAATCAATCAATCAATCAATTAATCAATCAATCAATCAATCATATATTTACGTGAGGTAATGTTCATCAATCAAAGTAACGTTACACTGACTCGTGACTCGGATCCTGAAGCTCACTGCTGCTGATTTGACAGTGTTTGAAGGAATGAATAAACGCCAAATATCAAAAAGACTCGATTCTGATCAATTTTGCATTAAAAATAAAAAGAGAAGTATTGAGTTATAAAGGTAATTAAGAGTAATTAATCTAAAATCGTAACGATACATTATGATGATGAGAATATTCGTCAACCAGTATTAACCAGTTAAAGATCCATTTTTCAGCCGTTCACATCTATCTACATATCTTCTATGCCTGCAATCATTATGGCTTGATTTTATAATCCCATTATGTTGTGCGGTTCACTAGGTGAGCATAATTAATTCTAGGATTAATTGAATGTTGATTGAGTATACCTAGGTTGAAGCACATTTAGCTTGCAGAGTTTCTTTTATCCCTTTATGTGGAATATCAGTCTGACAATGGGGTAATAAAGCATTACCCCTCATACATGGGGACGCGGCATGCATAACAAAAACCTCGATCTTTACCTAGCATTATCCATCATTAATATGATTCATTATCCTAGAATTGTATGGGGCTGAATGACCCCCCCCTTGAAGGTACTTGAGGGGGGGCTGACGGGGGGGGTTGCTTTCATTCATCGTTTACGATTTCGCTTTTTTTTAGCCTTTCCGGGACCGTGCATGCCACGACTGCCATCTCCGCCTCCCAATGTGTCTCCGTGCAGAGATTTTCACCTGGCTCCTTTCTCCGGCAGCATAGCAGTCAACGCAGCCTAAAAGCAGCCTGCGCATGCAGCTGCAGCATGTTTAAGATGAAACGAACGGAATTTTTCAGAGAGCTCTGGCTGAAAAAGAGAACATTTCGAGTCACCCACAGAATATGCTCGATCGATGAGTCGTTGACAGGTCTAGTCGATCGTATGCCGTCTCCCTGCACTTCGACACAGTGTGGACCTCGCTAGGGCCTGTTGGAGCGTCGGTCCTTTTCTGTTGTATTCTTTTCTTGCATCACAACATCACCCGAGCTCAAGTCGAGCCAATCAAGTCCGGATCGTCTGTCTTTGAATTGTGTAGTTGAGTGAGTACTCGAGTGGACCCGGGGGGGCATCTCTTAGAGCGAAAGGGTGATGACAGTCTTGCCGTTTGTGCTGCCACTCGTGGTCCTCGGAGCACTCGGCGTCGGATTTCTTTGGAGGAGCATCACCAATTGTTCGATTGATTGGTTCAAAAGCCGTGTTTCTGTTGTAGCGGCAGGAGACGGAAGTGGAGACGGAGACGGCGGTGAGTCTGCGTCTGAGTCTGAGTCTCTCTCTCCCTCTCTCCCCCCCCCCCCCCCCCCCCCCCCCCCCCCTCTCTCTCTCTTCCCTCACTCCCTCTATCCCTGCGTGTTTGTCGTGTGTGTTTGAATCTATGAATGTCTCTCTGTCTGCCCATCTGAACCCGTGAGTCGAGAAGGAATGGAAATGGACAAGCTGACCGCACTTAGTCATGCAAAAGGAAGGCATGAGAGAGAGACGAAAGGGTGGAGACAGCAACCTAACCATTGAAAGAGGACCTCAATAGAAGAAGAGCGATCGATCACTTGAATCTAAAATGAGCCTAGCTGCATGTCTAACTGCATCCACCCAGACTATCTCCCTCCTGGAAAAAATCCACTGACTCTTCTCTCTCTCGTGCACTTCTGCGAATTGAAGAATATGCCCACGTCGTTCCTGGTCTCTGCTGTCACTGCGTATGCAGAGATGCTCCACCCCGCCTCGGAGCGAAACGAAGTCTCAGACTCCGCCTTCCCCTCATCTCGCCCGCCTGCTCCCTTTCCCTGCACGCGTATCCACATAGAGCTTCCGATGGAAGACGGTGAGATCCTCGGAGGCAACGTTCTGCTGCCTGAGGGAGCCAGCAGAGAGAGCCCCGTGCCAGTGATCCTGGAGTATTTGCCCTACAGGAAGGACGACAGCTACTATGCGTGGGACTTTCAGAAGGGGTCTTTCTTCGCTCGTCGGGGGTTTGCGTTTGCGTCCGTTGACGTGAGGGGCACAGGGAGCAGTGGGGGGCGTCTGGTGTCTCGGGAATATTCAGAGAGAGAGTTGAGAGACGGGGAGACGGTGATTGGTCTCCTGTCTGAAATGCCCTGGTGCTCTGGTTCTGTGGGCATGATGGGGATCTCGTGGGGGGGGTTCAATAGTCTCATGTTGGCTGCACGGGCACCGCCTGCTCTGAAGGCTGTGGTTTCTCTGGCAGCCACGGAAGACATGTTCTACAAGGACGTGCATTTCATGTATGGAATTCCACATTTTGATGAATATATTTTATCGATGGACGCAGAGAACGCGCTCCCTCGCACTCCCGACTACAACCTTGACTCTGCTTGGCTGGCTGACCGTTTTGAGCAGAGGCCCTGGACGGCTGTGTATTTGTCTGAGTCTGGGGACTCCAAATTTTGGAGAGAACACTCCCCCATGCATCACTACAGTGAGGT
>JAHBMJ010005727.1:54909-57409 GCA_018398765.1 Chromera velia | reverse complement strand
CAACAGACGTCTGTCTGCCTTCTCGGAAGAGGATTCAAAGGAGGGTCCGAAAAGGGATTGCCACGGAAGGAATTTAGTGAGTGCTGTTTTATGAAGGGGAGGGAATCGATCGAGCTCAGAAGACGCACGCCTAACTGTTGCTTTCCGTGAGAGAGAGCACTCCCCGATCTTAATTCTGCTTTCTTTCCCTTTAAATTCTTTCCTCTTCGTTACAGACGATGGAGGGATGGAGGGAGGGATGACTCATGCCGTCTCTCTATGCAGGGAGCCTGGCCGGGTGCTCACGTACGTACCTCCGCACGTCTTGCATTTGTAGCGGTCGGGAATGATCTTTCCCTTTCCCTTGCACTTCGGGCACACACTCTGCGATTGGGTGATCATCGGGCCCAGCTGACGGATCTCAATCCGCACTCCCTGAAAGAAAGAATATATCAAGAGAAATTACGAAATTGATTTAACATGCATGAGCAGATGCACGCATGCCATCAGAAGCTATTAAAGACACACTTTTTGCACCTGAAACCGATGCACGCGAAGGAGATTATCAAAGGACTGGCTGTTGAGTTTCATGAAAGAAGAGGGAGAAGTAGAAACAAAAAAAGGAAGAAACAAAACCAGGGGGAGGAAGAAGAAAAAGAGCAAAAGTGCGGAGAGGGAGAAAGGAACATGAAGAGAAAAAAGCAGCGCCTGCCTGCCCGACCGTTCCGTTGCACATGTCACAGGTAGTCACGTGCTCCTTGTCTCCTCCCACTCCATTGCAGTCTGGACAGATGCGGTCCCTCTGGATAGCCAGCTTCCGAATCGTCCCATTGTACGTGTCCTCCAAGGTACACTTGATGGTCGTACCCACGTTCTCGCACTTCTTCTTCGTTGGGGGGCCCCCACGGCGCCCGCCGCCACCGAAGAACATCTCGAAGATCTGCAGGCAAAAAACGGAACATTTGAATGATGCATAGACATGATTATTGCATTATGCATTCTGTATAACAGACACACACGCACATCGATTGGTCGATCGATCGAGAGAGAGGGGGGGGGCGGGCGGGGAGGAAAGGCAGGCAGGCAGGCCTATTGATGTAGAGCTGTCTGCTGCATGATGTGTGAAGACAGCCCGCTGTGTCTATGTCTGTGTTCGCGGAAGGGCCTATAAGCCTGAGGGTCTCTCTCTCTCTCTCTNNNNTCTCTCTCTCTCTCTCTCTCTGTGTGTGTGTGTGTGTGTGTGTGTGTGTGTCTGTGTGTCTGTCTCTCTCTCTCTCTCTCTCTCTCTCTCTCTGTGTGTGTGTGTGTGTGTGTGTGTGTGTCTGTGTGTCTGTCTCTCTCTCTCTCTCTCTCTCTCTCTCTCTGTGTGTGTGTGTGTGTGTGTGTGTGTGTCTGTGTGTCTGTCTCTCTCTCTCTCTCTCTCTCTCTCTCTCTGTGTGTGTGTGTGTGTGTGTGTGTGTGTCTGTGTGTCTGTCTCTCTCTCTCTCTCTCTCTCTCTCTCTCTGTGTGTGTGTGTGTGTGTGTCTGTCTGTCTGTTATGAAGAAAAGAAGGGAGAAGAAGAAACATATAGTCTGTCTGTCTGTCTGTCTGTCTCTGCTGATGATGAACTGCGTGCGTTGGTAATTTCCAGCAGTCATGATCCTTTCACGTGACTCCGCCTCCTGTGGAAATTAGCGGTCTGCATTCCAGTGTTCTTACGTCCCACTTGCCAGGGCTGACTGACTGACTGACGTCTGACGGATCTGCCCCCCCGCCCTGCCCGTCGAGACCTTCCTCTCCGTACTCGTCGTACGTCTTCCTCTTCTCGGGGTCAGACAGAACTTCATACCTGCACGTATTTAAAGACAGGCAGACACGCAACTACAGTCAGAGGACTGTATAGAAAAGAAATAGAGCGATTGAAAGGCTGACTGACGCCCGAGTGATCTCCTTGAACTTTTCGGGATCGCCTCCCTTGTCTGGGTGAGTCTTGATGGCCAATTTTCTGAAGGCCTTTTTGATCTCCGTCTCATTGGCCTCCTTGGGAACCCCCAGAACTTCATAGAACTTGTTGTTGTCAACCTCCCTCCTCCCCCTGCCCATGCCATTGCCTTGGCCGTTGCCATTAGGCATACCATCCATACCAGGAAAGCCTGAGAAAAACATCTTCAGACCTAGACTTGAGGAAGTGGACTGAAAAGGAGATCGAAGGAAGCGTTGCGTGAAAGGAGGAAAGGAAAGGGAAGGAAAGGCACACTCGATCGGGCACTGGCTTGCTGCACTAAGGGAGGGGTCAGATTCCGTCAGATTTTCCAGTGCTCGGGAACGAAGACGTCGACCGGGAAGCGTTGAATTAAGTCTTGTTTGAAAAACTCGATCTTTCTGCCGAGCTAGTCTGGCGCACTCCTGCGAATTGTCCAGAAAAGAGAAAATTGAGGGCTTTTATTTTCTACGTGAGAAGAGGGGGGGGGTTCAGGGGTGCTAACAAGTGGCGACAAGATCGAATTAAGTCCCCCGGCCCTCCCGGCGCCCCCCCCCCCC
>JAHBMJ010005727.1:6867-40046 GCA_018398765.1 Chromera velia | reverse complement strand
CCCCTTGTTCGGCCGAGAACATGCAGTCTGTCTCCTCCCTCCCCTTCCCCCCCGTACAGGATGCAGGAAGAGCAGGCCATGAATCAACATTCCTCTTTCGCCACACAGGACAGAACAGACACTTCTCCTTGCAAAGAAGGCATGCTTTTTCTTTCTGACTGTCATGTGTGGCTCTGTCTTGTTACTGCCAATGGCACGCATGGGCTTTCGTGTTCTGAATACTCGTGAGGTGATCCTGTCTCTGTGTTAATGCCCCATGTTTGCGCAAATGCTCCCTTTGAAACACCGTCAAGCCAAACAAGAAACACCACCCCATGCATATGCAAATGCACATACAAAAAATACCTCCACCTCATGTATGTGCAAATGCAAATGCACGGATGCAGGTGGACTCAATAGAGGAAGCCCGGGAGTATTGGAAACAGTGCGGCACTGACCCGAACCTCCCGTTTGTGCTTGCCCTCTTCTGGCCCACAGCTCTCGACTTGTGGCTGGAGTCCTTTGCCAATTTCAAAAAGAAGAGCAATTCCGATCTAAACGTCGTCGTGCTGTGTCCGAAACTCCCCGTGAAGTTCGACGAGTGGGCTCCCCTGACGAATTACAGACACTTCGTCGCGTTCATCGAGGCCAACCCGATGGATGAGGGAGCTCTGGCGATGGTCAGCCAGCCGGCGGGCGGGTACATACATTCATTTCCATACAAAAAAAAGAATTGCATATGAAAAAGAATTGTGTATGAAAATGAATCGATGGACGAGGGAGCTCTGGCGATGGTCAGCCATGCAGCAGGCGGGATGGCATCACTGACTGATTTGTGTGTACTTGCATGAGACTGTCTGGAGAAGAAAAGACTTTTTTCTTTTTCTTGTTTTCCCTCGATGTATTTGCGGATCATTCGAGGCTCAGAACTTCGTGCTTGAACCTGTGTGTGTGTGCGTGTGTGTGTGTGTGTGCGTGTCTTTCTAATGCTGAGTCTTTGACCAGTCTTCATTTGAATGCACCAATTGATCACAAGAAGCGAAACACATGGAAAAGAAGCTCTGTCGACTTGTTATTGACTGAAGAAAACTTGACGGACCGATCTCATGCCGCACTAACGAATCAATCTGTCTCCTCTCCTCTCCATGCAACCACCTGCTTGCCTGAATGCAGGCCGGAGTTCTGGACCCTCTGCTGAACGGGGTGATCGTCTTCCAAGGCTCCAAAGCAGTCGAGTTCACTCTCTTTGCGGGGGACTCCGACGTCTCTGTGGTGTTGGCCAAACTGAAGGCGCAATCGATCCTCAAGAGCATCCGGAAGGGGCCCGACTCAGACCCTCCAAAGGACATCGCCAACAACAAGGGACTCTGGAAAATTCATGTGGTCAGTCAGTCGGTCGATCACTTAAGTGTGTTGGAAGGAATGAAGGCTCAAGCTTGTGTGTGTTTGGGGTGTCGGTGAGTGGCTGGAAGCGTTAGTGAGTTGACGTCCATGAATCAGTCTCTGACTATGGTTGGTTTGTACGTGTGCATCGATTCTCAAGAGTGAGAATGGGACGGGGGAGTGCGAGAGCCGGAAAAGGCGGGGGATCGGCTCTCTCTTCAAAGAATGACGTGCCGTTTTGACTTTTCGACGCATGGACAAATCTCACTTACTTCAAATCTCACTGACTTCATTTATGTGGGTCTGTATGCATGAATAAATCCCTCCCTTTCTTGGTCGATCGACAAATGTGTGTCCATCCCTGTCCTTCATTCAGGTGGGTGAGTTGATGGACATAAAGAACCTTCGGTTCTTCGACAATTCCCGTTGGTGGCCTCTGGACTCCACCCAGGAGGACGGGGGGGGGGAGGAAATGGAGAGCGCGTACCTCCACTCAGTGGCATATGCGGCCGGCCAGGTGTTTGCTAACGACTTTCTCTTCGGCCTCGTGTGCAACTCAGGGAAGATCTGCACAAGCATGGTCGGTCGGTCAGCCAAGGAAGGAGTTTGGATTTGTTCGGTGGACGGACAAGTTCTTTTTTTGTTTTTCTTTTTCTTGGACACCCGGATGTCTTTTCTGTGCATGGGGGGTCTCGTGGGGGTTTGGTGGGCTTACGCAGATGTCAGAGAGAAGCACGCAGGTGAATCTCGCAGTTGTTTTGCGTGTCGCGGAAGGCATTGCGGAGGAAAATGAAGGTTTGAATTCATTGGATGACGCGCAGAAGGAAAGAGGAAGGGAAGGAAACCAACCGGGCTGCATGGCTCCACATGCACACAATTAAAGAAAGCGTCAATCCACGTTTCCCTTCACAGACTTCCGTCTGAGTCTTAGGCTTAATTCACCTGGATGTCTCTGTGTCCGATTCTGTGCTGCTTGAGGAGAGAGAGAGACGCACACAATTGCTAAAAAATTGACACTTCTTTATTCTTATCTTTCTTCCTTACTCCGACCATGCAGGTGGGCCTCCGCGTTTTGGAAAGTCTCCTCGGGGTGCCGCCTTCTCTCCTTTCTTCCCGAGACGCTGCAGACACCCTCTTGAGAGACCGCATTCGACCGAAGAAAGTTCCTCCTTCTTCTCCTCA
Source organism: Chromera velia (assembly GCA_018398765.1). Taxonomy (NCBI): domain Eukaryota; family Chromeraceae; genus Chromera; species Chromera velia. The sequence continues at coordinate 37,502 of JAHBMJ010005727.1, read as the reverse complement.
GGCAAAGGGAGGGGCGGGCAGGCCGGCCAGCATGAAGCTTCCTCTGGGTCAGAGTCACATGAGCAGCGTGGGGGGCAATAAGTTTCCCTCTCTGTTTGAGATGAGAAACGCCCGGGACGTGGCGTTGGAGTTCATGGGAGAGAGCCCCTCCACCTGCATAGAGTTGTGGGCTCTACCTCCTTCCTTTGAGGGAAAACAATTCGGGGACCTGCAGGTGGGTGGGTTTATTTTCATACATACAGCCACACATACATACATACATACATACATACGGTTTGGGGACCTGCAGGTGAGTAGGTGGGTGGGTGAGAAGGACGAATGAGTGGATGGATGTTTTTTGAGAGGAAGAGCTTCAATGTCGCAACGGACTGGCGAGAGTGGTTTTCATCTGGATGGATGGATCATGGCGACATTCTCGCGGCATTCTTTCTTTTCTCGAAGGCATGCTTGCAAACTGCTCGCTCTGTTGAGCTGCATGTGTGAGCCATTCTCCTTTTCCCCGAGTCTCTCTCTCTCTGCACGCAGTCGATCTGCTCAGAGCGAACTAGGGAAGAATATGGTTGTTGATTAGTTGCTAACTTTTCCTTTGCCGTTACTGGTAGAGTGCTCACTCTATCTTCAAAAAGAAATTCGATGCATTTTTTTCAACACTGACACTACACCATGATGCACTCTAGAGAGAAACAAGAATCTCCTTGATCGAACCCGGAGAGCCTATTTGTGTATGGAGTAGAATTGTCGCAGACAGAGATCTCAGAGAAGTGAATTCTGTACCTGACCTTGTGTAGAGAAACCGCTTTCTCTCACTGCACATATATGGATACTTACACAGAAGTAAATATACATTCGCGCGCGCGCGCGCGCGCGCGTGTGTGTGTGTGTGTGTGTGTGTGCAAATGCCGTGTCTGCATCTACATGTATGTGTCAATAACCTGATTGCATGCATGCAGGACTGGGCCCTTGTGGAGAGGAAGGTGATCGTGCTGGGCCTCTACCGAGCTGACCAATTCATCACTGATGAGATCCTGCCGTCTCCCGGAACTGCAGGGACAGCGGGGTTGGGGAAGAAGAAGAGCATGGGCCTGATCTTGGGGGATTTCGGGGCGGAGACGCGGAGACGGAATTCGACCTGCACGGCGCCCCCGAGGGGCACTGTGCTCCTCGACACGGATAGGGTGTACGTGATTCCGCCGGGGCCCTCAAGGCCCCCTCCGCTCTCTGAGGAGGATGCCGGGGAACTCCTCATTGCACAGATGCCGTGGTGAAATCTCCCTCCATTCAGCTCTCCGCTGACAGTAACGCTGTCGAATGCCTGCAGTGCGTCTCGTGAATCGTTGCAATCGCCCATCGGCTCTACAGAAGAAGAAAAAACAAAACAAAAAGACTTTGGTTGAGGGACGGGACTTTCAAAGAGAAATGCAATCAATTTGCAATGCAGTCGACTTTTCAGACGTGCTTTGCTTCAGAATTCCGTTGTTTGTACAGCGTCAGAGATCGGAAACTTTGGCAGCCACTGGAATTTACTGGCAGTGTTAGAGGAATCCGTTCATTTATTGTCCTCTTCGCCCGCAGCTCTCTTTCTTTCAGAGCGCTCTGCAGAGATCTTTCTTTATCCTTTGTTGACATTAGTTTGCGTCTTTGATCTCAAACTAAACAATAAAAAGATGTTAGAAAAGATATTTATGCATGTTTTTTCATATTGTTTGCAAATTATGAAATCAGTCAAAACCTAGATCCAAACTCTTCTGCTCTTGTTCAGTTTTATCTGTTAATTCTACTAAAAGTACTAATTAGTTATACTAGATGTTTATGATGCAATGATCTTCTCTTTCAGATTGGCAAGTTGCGTGTTAATACGTGAGTCAGACCTTTCTTGTGCTGCATCACAACGCTCTGTTTGGAATTAAAGTCACTAAGAAAGTCACTGTGTGAATACATATGAGACATGCATGGAACTAGGCATGGAATTACATTAAAATTGCCTAGGAAATTATATAAGTAGACGGTGGGAGACGGTGTATTAATTCATAATGCGCATCATAAATAACCTGGAGTTGCACAAGCGTGCATCATGAGAGCCAATACATGCATGTAACGAGTCAGTAATTAATCGATCGACTGCATGAAGTGCACATAAGCATGTTTGTGTTGTGAAGTGTATGTTAATTGTGCAACATCTTGGAAGTTTAGTTGGAAGTGTTGTTGGCAGAATGAATTAACGTAGATGGACCAGACAGTTTTTCTAGCATAAAGACAGTAGAACTTAAGGGATACTGACTATGCCCTTCAACAAAGGAATCGAAAGGATTGGAAAAAGCTGCCCAAGCATACCCTTTCTGCTAGTATTTAGAGTAGTTTTTTTTTGACAATAATACATTCTGTAAGTTGCTTGTGAATGGTTAACTTTACTAATGACTTTATTATAAGTTTTCTACTTATATCACAGTAGTTGGGAGCTAGAAGCTTAGAGCTGGATGCTAGGCTGGATCTCAAACTGATTATGATAGTCTACTGAGGTTTTATTATAGTAAAACAAAATTGTTTAACAAATTTATAGAACGTCATATAAATCAATCATTTAAGCTACTACAATCTACTACACATATATCAATTTTAATTTGAAGTATTATCACCGGAAACTATACAATTTTATGATAACTGGTTATAGAAAAGAAAAGAGAGGGGGAGGGAGAGAGAGAGAGAGAGAGAGAGAGAGAGAGAAAGAAAGAGAGAGAGAAAGAGAGAGAGAGAGAGAGAGAGAGAGAGAGAGAGAGAGAGAGAGAGAGAGAGAGAGAGAGAAAGAGAGAGAGAGAGAGAGAGAGAGAGAGAGAAGGCGAAAGAAGGCTAGAAAAACTAGTAAAAAAAAAAACTACACAGTTTTTTGTTTATATTTTCTTTGTTTTTTTCTTTATTTTCTTTCAAAAGACATGGAAGCTGAGACAGAGACCTAGACAGAGACAGAGACAGGCAAAGAAAAGGGGAGAAAGAGACAGAGAAACGAGAGCGAGAGAGAAAGAGAGGAAACAAATACAGCAGAAGCCAACGAAGCCCACAGTTCTTTGTGTCACAGTGTGCTTTGTGACGTTAGCAAAGCAATGTTGCAGACGTCTTAGAGAGTGTTTTACTGATCGACTTCTCACGGCAAATCACAGGCCAGCACTAGGGCCAGCAAGACGGGACGCAGACACTTCCTAAATCGCTCAAGTCAGATACCACTGCCATCGCAGTGTGCATGCAGAAGCAAAGCACAAAACTGAGGGACTGGATCCGCCATGCAACAAAGGATCTGATTGCAGACAGACTAAGTAAGTGAAGACAGGTCGCAAAGGCGGCACAGTCTGAGAGCACTTCACCATGCGGCGCGTTTCTGAGCTCATGATTGTTCAGTTATTGAAGTGCCAAAGGCTGACATTTGACTGACACACCCAGCCAGGCGTGTATCGACACCGTGTTTTCAATCTGCTCTCCATTCGCTCCACAGACATGCACGCTCAGGATTCATGAGTCAGAATCGAACATGCAAATTGATGCAATTCTCGCTGCCTTTTTTGGAGTGAAGAGTAAAACTTCCAGCCTCATTCACCATCCTGGAGACGCGGGTGGAGGGGTGCACGCAATCATGCATCTGTCTCGTGCACCTCCTGGTGTACTGCCTGCATGCATGCACTTTGAGAGAGACCACATGCACAACATTGCGTGTTCCTTTTCATACACAATTGCTCGCACTTTTTCATTCTTTTTCATTCTGTACGAAAATAAATGCACACAACATTGCATGTTCCTCCATCCCCCTGTTCAGGCTTCGCACAAAACTTCACCTCAGGCTCGTCACCCCTTTCAGCCCTCCGTTCCGACTCCCTCTGCGAAAGTACTTCATTGCCTCTTGGCTCCCATGCATTTCCTCTGCCATCATGGACAAAGATGAAGCCTTAGGTTCAATCAAGAGGAAGGACGTACGCTTTTTGTCATTTCTTTGATACACACCCGGCCTATGATTCAACCGGTTGATGCGATACGCTCGACCATCTTCTGGATTCTGGAAAGTGCCGAGCAGCCCTGACACCTGTCGCAAATGCAATGGCCGACATTGGCAGCTGTTCTGCAAAAATTTTCCTTTTCGAGACGAACCCTTCCCACTTCAGATTCTCTAAGACGAACCGTTCCCACTTCAGATTCTCTAAGGCGACTCTCCTGGCTCTTTTGTTCCCTTCCATGTTCCTTCTCCTCTCTCTGTTCCTTCAAGTTTCACTACAGCCCTTTCTGCCCACCCGGACCGTTTTCCTCCTTGTCCCTGGAGGCTTTGTGATCTTTTAGAGGCGCGGGTCTATCTACTATCCGCACCTCCGACACACACGCACGTACGCATGCACAGCACACACGCATGAGGCATTCAAACAGACAACCAACAGAAGGGCAGTCAGGGCGGTCACCGAATCCGCTCAGAGAAGAAAAGAAAAACAGGAAGGGCGGAAAAAAAGAAAGGAAAGTAAGCGCAACCCTTTTTCGTTTCCTCCCCTTTCTTACCCCCCTCCTTCTCCTCCTGTTTCTTCTCCTCTTCCCACCCCTTCACCCAGCAAGCAGGCAGACAGACGGGCGGCCCTCACCACACACCTACCCAAAGCCCCCCCCTCTCACCCTCCACCTATGTTCTACAGACCCCCCACCCTCCTCCCCATGCACCCATCCATCCAAACCACCTGATCAAAAACTCAAACACAGCAAGGACAGTCAGAGCCTTGCCGAACGACTACTGCATGGAAAGAAGGAGCTATGCAAGGGAAGCCTGCAATCCCATGACTCAACCAGTTGATGCGATACGCTCGACTCGCTCAGGAATGCATCTTCCGGATTTCGGAAAGTGCCGAGCAGCACTTACACTTGTGGCGAAAGCAATGGCCGACATTGGCAAATGTTCACCAACTCTAGCCCCAACTTTCCTCTTGAAGTTCGAGACCATACCTTCCCCCTTGGGGACGAAGCCTTGCCACTTCGCTACGAAGCCGTTCCACTTCGAGACGGAGCCTTTCCGCTTCAGCACGACTCTCCTGGTCACGAATGGAGAGAAGGCGCACAAGGATTTGGGGAGGAAACCTATCGAGCAGCTCTGTCGCTCCTGTCTGTTGGATCTTCGGCAGCATTGTGTGAACGACTTTCGTCATCGGGAAGTTGGGAGACTCGTGGATGTGGGGCTTCACTCCAACGAGAAAGGGGACAACATCCAAAGACCAACGATTAGCAACTTCATACAGCGTCTGCAAGATCATCTCCACGTGACACTGCATCTGGAAGTAGTCACACATCTTCAGTAGCGAACAGAGGCTGTTGGGGTCCGCAGTCTTTGGAAAGCTTGTCCAAAGACCACGGAAGACGCTTTTCAGAACGGGCTCAGACTGAGACAGCAACAAGTGAAGCTGTCTGAAGGTCTCAGGGCGCAGCCACTCTTCTCTGATTCTGATGATGCCCTCGTTTTCAGCTTCTGCACCCTCCTTGAAGCACCCCGACTCCAACATTGCCTTGAAGTACTCTGAGTGCTCCACAAGCAGCGCTTTGCTGCACGTCACAGTCTCCTCACCGTCTCGCAGGGCGACCGTCACGCTCACACAGACACCCGTCATTCTCAACCGACCACGCTTTGATAAGAGCCTCAGGCGCCACCCGAAAAGATAGAAACGTGTGTACTGCGTCATGAAAGGGAGAGGGAAAAATAGGGGGAAAGGAAGGCACGTCTACCATCGTCTACCCATTGACGAGGAATTTCGAGCTCGGATATAGCCTCCGAGTTATGGCTGTCACTGAGAGCCAGACTGAGCCATAAAAAGGAGACGCGGCCGCGCGGCTTCCGCGCGGTCCGATGGTGCATGTGCGAGCATGCTTCTTTTGGATTGGAACTTTCATCAGATTGCACTAACCTATGCAGCTACTCTAGCTTACGTATTAATACCTATCTCCTATATTCTTTTCCGTCATCCAGAGTTTTCTTCGGCTCGAAAAGCAAGATCATTGCTGGAAGTTTGGTCTCATCCTGAGCTCCAAGGTCCCGGAGACGTGTGGTCCCTCAATTAAGTGACCGCGAGTCTGGACGTATGCACTCAGAAAGGGAAGACGGAGACGGCTAGCGGGATTCTAGTGCGGTAGCTCATCAACTGGGAGCGTGCGGTAACTTGGACGTCATGTTCGGCTCCCAGACTCTCGCAGCAGAAGACGCGAAAAAGCAGTACTTTCTGGCACCTTCTGATCTCGTTCAGATTCCGAGCTTCAGCCATCAGACGTGGGGTTCGGGGCGTTATAAGCTCTTCAACCGCTCAGACGTGCACGCATTCGCCCTGCAGAAACACGGGCCCGAAGGGCTGAGGAAGAAGAGGGAGGCGAGGGAAAAGAGGGAAGCCAAGAAGCGGGAGAGGGAAGAGAGTGCGGAGGAGGCAGCGAGAGCGCTCGCCCGAGGTCAACCAGTCGGTCGGCCCGCAGAGGACGCAGAGGATGAAGGAAACCAGAGAGCCTCGAGTGCCGGTTAGTCGTTATGTTCCTCCGACAGATTGAGCTCTGTTGTAGCTGTCGCGCAAGACCCAACTGCACTCTTGATTGAGGTCATGAACAACCATGCAAGGCTTGCAGCTGTGCAAGTACATCGTCGGATCATGAACAACCATGCAAGGCTTGCAGCTGTGCAAGTACATCGTTGGATCAACATGTTGCATGCATGAATGCATGGGGCCGCAATGTTCCATTTCACTGCATGCATGGGTGTCAATCTTTGTTTCGAAAACCTCATGCGTGCTTCCAAGACCTTTCTTTGTTGTGCCTCCTCATCATCATGAGCGTGTTAGCACTGCCACTTGAATTCCCTCGTTCAAATGCAGGGGCCAACAGTCAGACCATGAATCAATCAATCAATCAATCAATCAATCAATCAATCAATCAATCCCCGTGGTGTGTTGATTCATGTGCGTGTTAGCACCACTTGAATGAATTCCCCCCTTCGATCAAATCATTGCAGGGGCCCGGCAAGTCTCAAAAAAACAGCTTGACAGTCTTCGAAAAGAGGCTCGCAAGGCCCTGAAGGCTCTTTGCACTTGGGATTTTCTGAATTCCAAAAACGTGCCCCACGGCGCCATCGGGACTGTGCGTCTGCCCCGGATTGAACAATTCGAGTTCTGCGCCCTCATCGGCAAGAAAGACGATCCAGAGTTGCGGTCAGTGGTGAAGAACGGGGCTTGGCATACCGTTCGCATGCCCCTGGAGGATTTTTTCGGGGACGTGCTGGGAGAGGATGGGAAGATCCATGGGTCCGGGGGGAAGTACGGGTGCAACAGGCAGATTGCTTGCGGAGTGAACTTCAATGAAGTTGACGAACTGACGGTGAAGTATTGCGCTGCCAACAAAACGATGTCGATCAGCACATGGATCCAACAGGATCCGGACGCACACTTGTTCTGAAAAGAAGAGACGATCGACATACTTTCACAACGGCAAGACCTGCAAGACTACAAGTTTCTTTTTCCCCTTGCTACCCATATTGCTACTCTCTCTCTCTCACAGAGCGCCAGAGTGAAATTCAACCACAGAAAATTGCACATTCTGAAGCGTCTCTTCCCCGAAAAAAATGCGGAGAGCGTGGAAGCATTGCGATGGGCGGGGAAACTACTCGACAAAGAGTGGTTTGGGACGGAGGGGAGGCGCCGACAAGGGTTCTCTGTGAGGCCCTTCGACGTGCAAGGAAGTTGGGGGGGCAGGAAGGAGTCTCCAGCTGGTCTCTGGTATCTTGTTTGAATTGACGTCTCTCTTGTATGGTCAGGGAGAATACGATCAGACTCGCCGGGTGCTTTAGGAGTGCCTGCAAGTGGACAAGCAGCTGTATGGAGAGGTGAGTGAGGCAGTTGCTGAGACGCTGAAACGCATTTCTGTGACTGTCGAGCGTTAGGGGAAGGGTGGGGAAGCACTTGAGAAGATGAGGGAGAGCTTGCAAGTGCAGAACCAGGTTTATGGAAAACAAAGTGAGACATTTGCTGAGACGGTGAAGGAAATTTGCCGACTTCGCAGGGACTGCCTGCAGCAGAGAACTGAAGGAAAGGAAGAGAAGGAGATGAAGAGAATGATGTGGGAATTTGCCGACGTCGGAGAGAAGAGATACTTTGCTTTACCGATCGACTTTCGATTCGCCCTTACTGAACCGTCAGGATCAAACGGACCGAACGACTTTCGGAAAGAACGCAAAGTCTTCGGAATTTTTCCGGCAGGAGAAACGCGTGCGTACAGGGCAGAAAGACGAAGAGATGAAAGGAGGACGCGAGGAGAAGTTTTCGGGGGAGACGGACAGGACAAGTGACTGAGCAGTTTGAGCCGGAGGAAAGGAAAGAAAGAAGCCTTCAAAGGTTGCAGAGTCAATACAGACACCTCTTGATGAAAGCAGTTCATGCATCATTCTGCCGATCGAAGTGTGTGTGATGAGAGGGTGAGGGAGGTACCGAAAAATCGAAGCGTTGCATGATCATTGCAGAGTTCGGGAAGAAGTGAAAGAATGAGTCCTTCCTTCTTGCTCTTCTCTTGTCTGCGTTTTCTGTCTTTTTCTCACTCCAGTTTTTCCTCCCCTGTCTGCTCCTTCCTTCATCTCTCTTCTCATTCGAGCCGTTCCCTCCCTCCGCCTTGTGATTCACTGAGTGCTCAATTCGATTCATTCTTTCATTCATTCACTCATTCATTCAATCCATTCATTCATTCATTCACTTATTCACTTATTCACTCATTCACTCATTCACTCATTCATTCATTCATTCATTCATTCATTCAATGGATGGGTCATCAAGAGACTACCGGTCAGATTCAGCAAGTGAATGAGACTGCAGTAGATCCAGCGCTTCGCTTGAGTGCTTCGATCATGCTGTCGGGGGTCGGATCCTGCTGAACGATCGAAGTCTCCGTCACGTACCCAGATCGGCGCATCGGAGACTCCTGCATGCTAGCCTGTATGCATGCAGTCTGAATGAATGGCTAGATGAATGGCCGCCAGTCTGAAGAAGAGCTACATGCGAAGATGGACCGACTGCACGAATGACCGACCTGCACTTTGAAAAACAACAAAAGAAAAAAAAACAGACACTGCTGATATATTTTTTTTTTAATATATCGACAGAATAACTGTTGTTTTTCAAGAAATTAACACTGTGTAACACTCTCAGCACTGGCAACATGTGGACAATACCCAGGCATTATACCCTAGCAACACTTCAACATCTGAACAAGTATTGTTCTGTCGAACTTTTAAGGTTTAAAAGACATGAGGGTCAGGAAGACTAAGCTAAATAAAAATGGGCAAGCGGCCTAGTATTTATGTTATAGTGGTTAAGATGCAGGACTAATAATTAGAAGGTCTCGGGTTCAATCCCCGGTCACCTCTCTTTTTTCCGATAGATAAAAGGTGCCAAAACTATAAAAATCATGTCCTATAGCTATGCCAAAACAACAATAATGGCCTGTATCACAAAATAATGGACTGTAGCATAAACCGAAAGACTATCGGAAGACTCGGAAAATTGCAAGTCTTCCATAAATTAAAGCCCAAACTTTTTCAGAGATGGACCAACCAAAAAGTGGCACTTGGATTGTCCGAGTCATTAAGAACTTCCTTGAAAGTGAACCTTTAAGCAAAAATAACCTTCTACCTCTTAAGTAGTTTCCAAATGGCAAGTAGTTTCCAACAAGGACCTACTGCATGACCAGTCACTCTCAGAAGTAGTTTCCACCTCTACACATAATAACCTCTAAGAATCTCTAAGAAATTTAGACGTCCGTTGTTTCCAATAAAGACTTCTAACCTCCTGTTCCTCTTCTGGAAGGCTTTATAGCTCCATAACAAGTAGTTTCCGAAAGACCTTCTTATACACACAACGGAAACTACTTCTGACCATCGAGCTCTTACAAGTAGTTTCCTTTGGAAACTACTTCTACCCTAATGAATTGGAAGTTGAATTGGGCGTTGAATTGGTAGTACTACCAATTTTTTACCGCCAGTAACTCCCAATTTTAAAAAATTGGTACCCAGTCTAGTGAAAGAAGTACATGGAGTTTGAAGCTAAAATTTTGTATACGGGCTAGACAGGGGCTCACTAGTCTCAAGCCGCAGTTATTAGACTCTAATTCACACTTAGAGTCACCTAAAAATTGGGAGTTACCAATTTTTTTCCAGGACTAACTATCAATTTTTAAGAAAATCAACACCCAATTTTTTTTTTTTGACTACCAATTTTATAACTTCTCCTAGAAAGTAAAATATATATAGAAAGAAAGAACGCTATAATAGAACAGTGTTGTGGCTGCACAGAACTTCATAAATCCATAAGTTTTGTATAGTTTCATAGTGTTATTCATGCTCGAAGTCCCTCCTGGCGTGACACATCGGCAAAATATGCTTGCATGGCTTTCTTTCTCTTGTACAACCACGCAAAAACCAGATCTTCCAGAATAAAACGATCATATGAATAACGTCCCCCTTGTAGGATAAAACGTTTGCAAACCTTCTTATGATATGATTCAAAGCCGTAGCATTTCGCTGTGTTCAACCTCCCAAACCGGTGGATCCACACCGCGAAGTGCGAGTAGATCTACACCGGGAAGAAGAGTCATTTCAGAGTGACCTGGGGGTTGTGGAGGAAAAAATTCAGACTTTTGAGAGAGAGAAAGCACGTCTTTCCCGTCCAAATAATCTCCTACTCCTGAAAGATATGCAGACAGCCCTTAAATAGAAGCAAGAAGGAGGGATCTCCGAGTCGTCTGTCGCCGCTGCGGTAGCCTCAATTCAGTTGGCAGCTGCTAGTCTCTATAAGCCTTAAGGTGGGAGAGAGAACGAAACGGATCAAGGGAAAGAATAAAAGAAAAAGAAGAAATCGAAAAGTGAAAGTTCTTGTCAGTGCCCCCCTCTTCCCCAGCGCTCTGTAACCATAGTCGCACAAAGCTGACAGAGGGAGAGGTCAAAGGAAATGGACAAGGATGGATTTGTCATCCCCGCCGAGTTTCGGGAGAGATTCGCTGTAGAGAGAGAGAGCTGAACATCGCTCATACGATGTTTTCAGATGTTAAGTTCACCGTGAAGATTTTGGAGCTGAAAGAGCTCACAGATGATCACAGAAAAAAGGCAGACATAGGAATTTTTTCAGATGATTCCTTAGTCATTTTTCAGTATACCCATTTTGTCCCCCCCCAAAATCTGTTAGAGGAGAAGAAAAAGGAATATAATCTCCATTTGAGGCGTCTGGGAACCACTAAGTGGGAGATGTTTGGGAGAGAGGGGCATGATCTGAACAAAGATCAGCAACCACTGTCCGGCATATGGAGGGATTATGAATTCTGGTAGGCTTACATGGTTAATTAGATCGATTTTCGCTCTGTTTTTTATACTAGTACGTGCAGCTTGTATAAAGCTGTCCACTGTCCATTTTGTATTGCATTAGCGGTGCACTATAACACACAAAACAAAAGTTTCAAGTTGAGTCCCCCCTTTTTTTTTTGCACTACCAATTTTTTTTTTCGGCGGTCCTAAAAAATTCCTATTTAAAAATTGGTAACTCCCAATTTTTAGGTGACTCTAAGTGTTCATAGAATTTGTTCCTAGTAATGAATTAGAGTCTAATGACTGCGGCTAGAGACTAGTGAGCCCTTGTCTAGCCCGTACACAAAATTTAGCTTCAAACTCCATGTACTTCTTTCACTAGACTAGGTACCAATTTTTCAAAATTGGGAGTTACTGGAGGTAAAAAATTGGTAGTACTACCAATTCGACGCCCAATTCAACTTCCAATTCATTAGGGTAACTATCGACCTCTGATAGTAAGTAGTTTCCTTTGGAAACTACTTCTGGACTAAGGACCTCTGTACAAGTAGTTTCCTTGGAAACGACTTCAGCAACAAAGACTTGAAAGGACCCTAATCAAGGACCTCTACGACACTGTCTGGACACTAACTGAAGATTGAAGAGTGGTCTAAGGCTAAGTTGTCTGAGCTTCAAATATATATACATACGTTCTGATGTAGTATCTAGCCAATCGAGCTAGAAGTACGTCGGAATAGTATTATTTTTTATGCAACAATAGATGCAACACCCTTTAATCTAGCCTTTTAATACTCTTTATAATATGAGGACAGCATCCTTACAATACTTTAATAACACTCAAAAAATTTTTTTTTATCCTGATCATGGACCTGATGTATGAAAAAAAAATTAGATAGTCGAGGCCCGGCAGTGGACCGCGGGGACCCTGATATTTTTTAAATATCTTTTTACATGCATGCAGTGCACAACCTAGAATATTCCACCATTATTTTTTTTTTTTAAAGCTTCAGAGCTGTTTTAAATCGAATCATTTCTTCAAAAACAGTAAAAAACCTAAAATTGTGAGTTGTTATTGATAAAAAACTAAGAGAGCTCACATGTCAAGACAGTTAAGGAACTTATGAAGTTTAACCTCAAACCCAACGGTTCTAACCTCAAATCCCCGCCTAGATTTGCAAATCTAGAGCCTTAAGCTCAAACCAAATCAAATCAAATCAACATCTATCAAATCAAATCTGGTCACTATACTCAAGTTTGAGTTTTTGTTATTTAAGTAAACGTACAGAATTCAAGCAACAGGAGCTGTTTCCCCCTGTTCACTAGTTTTAACCCCTCCGGCCGGCCCCCGTCTTCTATCCGAACAGGCAAGAGTCATTGCCTTCATTCCTCTCGTGAGCAATCTCACGAAAGTCGGCTCTTACATTCGTCCTTCCCCCCGGTTCCTTTCTTCTTAACCGACGCCCGTCTCTTCTTGGCATGCAGCCGCTCCCCTCCCCCAGCTTCCAGACGGACAGCATTCGTATTCTCGTCTGACCTAACAAGAAAGAGGGAAGAGGTATGTGGCGGGAAGACACCCCCATTTCGCTCTCTCTTCCTCTCCAGAACTGGCTCTTTTGTTCCCTTCTTTTTTCCTTCTCCTCTCTCTGTTCCTTCAAGTTTCAGTACAGCCCTTTCTGCCCACCCAGACCGTTCTTTTCCTCCTTGTCCCCAGGGGCTTTGTGATCTTTCCGAGGCGCGGGTTCATCTACTAGCCGCCCTTCCGGCACACACGCACGTACGCATGCACAGCACACACGCAATGAGGCATTCAAACAGACAACCAACAGTAGGGCAGTCAGGGCGGTCACCGGATCCGCTCAGAGAAGAAAAGTAAAACAGGAAGGGCGGAAAGAGAAAGGAAAGTAAGCCCAACCCTTTTCGTTTCCTCCCCTTTCTTACCCCCCTCCTTCTCCTCCTGTTTCTTCTCCTCTTCCCACCCCTCCACCCAGCAAGCAAGCAGGCAGGCAGGCGGGCGGCCCGCCCCACACACCTACCCAAAGCCCCCCCTCTCACCCTCCACCTATGTGCTACAGACCCTCCACCCTCCTCCCAATCCATGCATGCATCCATCCTATACACCTGATCAAAAACTCAACACAGCAAGGACAGTCAGAGCCTTGCCGAACGACTACTGCATGGAAAGAAGGAGCTATGCAAGGGAAGCCTGCAATTCGGCCAGCTGCTCCTCGTCGCTCTTCACCTTCGAAGCAGCGGGACGTGAGGGCGCGGCTGTGGACGAAATGGGACCAGAGGGCACTGCGGGGGTTTCGATTCCCTCTGCTCCCGTGGGAACACTGGAAGGAACCCCGGAGGCCTCGAGAAGCCTGTCATCCAACTGCTGTCCCTCCAACTCCGCCAGTTCTGCCAACAAATCTTCGTCGTCTCCCACCACGTTGGCCTGCTGCTTGAAGACTTCATCAATTTCGTTCTGCAGATCCTTCTGCTCTTGAATGTCATCCATCAGTTCATCGATCTTATCTATGTTCAAAGTCTGCCCCATCACCTTCTGAGCCTGCACGCCCACCTTCAGAGCCCCCACCGCAGCGGCCTGACTCTGGGATGATTCGAGCGTCATCACCTGCTGCTCTAGGGTCAGGCGCTGGTTGTTCACCTGCTCCATCTGTGCAGTGAACATTTGCTTCCTCTTCAGAGCCATCAGGGCCCCCGACTTGTTCTTCGCCCGCGTTTTCGCGATTGCATCTTCTTGCTCCTGCACACACATACACACACACACACACACACACACACACACACACACGAGAACGATCGACAGATCGTGAGTGGGTATATCTGTGGTGGGGAAGGAAGGCAGGGAGGCAGGCGCAGATGGAGAAGGAATGGAAGTGGAGTTAGCTCGGTCCAGAGAAAGCAGGCCGCGCGTTAATCACGGTCCTCACCGACAAAGGCAGGCAAAGAGGAAGGAACGAGCACACAGCGGCAGGCAAGCCATTCCCAGTGAGAGAGCAGGAAAAGAAGCCAGCCCGAAAGGCAAGACCCCCAAAAAACAAGCACCTGGAGACGGCTTCGTCTCCTTTCTGCCATTATCTCAGTCAAATAGACTACACTCGTACAGGAGGAACGCACCGATGTCCACTTCCCTCGCTACTTCCTTCCTGCTCCATTTTGATGTGCCGATTGTCTGTCTTGGCAGAACAAATAGCTTGCTTGCAGTCTCTCTCTCTCTTTTTCTTTCTTTCTTTCTGACCTTTTGGATTTTCTTCTCCAGAAGTGCGTGTCGTTTCTCCAGCACCTCCAGAGCCTCTTTGTTTTGCTTGATGGCTGTGGGAATGTCTACCTGAGGAGTCTCCTCCTTCTTCTTCCCGAAAAACAAACGCATCCTGGAAACGTTCTACAAATACAGAATGAAAGCTCAAGACGAGATCAAGTACCAGTCTCTGGGTTCTTTTCACCTCTGGCGTTTCCGCTTTCTAAGCTAGACGAGAAAGGGACCCGGTGAAGGCACCAGAGACAGAAGTTCGAAAGACAGTGAGCTCTTACCGGTGCGAATGGACCACAGCAAGCTCCCTTCTTAGGAATTCTTTGTCTTGGATTCTTGGAGTGAGCCACAAAATCGGCTCGCAAATTTAATCCGTGCACATATGAGATCTTATATATCATATGAGGCCCGAAAATGGCCCGAAAGTCGGTTTTTTGTGTCAACGATTCAAAGTACGTGAGGCGCGCCCCAATGCCCCCCCTCCATATGCATGCATATATGCGGATGCCGAGTTTTACTTGGCGCCGCCGCACAAAAGCTGCTGCAAGCATGCTGCAAGCTGAGTGCTGTCAAAACCCATCATCTGACATATTCTGACATTGATTGAGCAGCGGTTGAATTAAGGTTCAAACTGAGAGCGCAGTTTACCAAATGATTCAGCATTGCGATCTGCATGCACTCCCTCATCTTAATTTGCCACAAATCATATGTGCCTCGGAGGTGATCTGTTTGCATTCGATCTCTCTTCGTTGTTGTGGGGTGGGTGCCGTCTCTTCGGTCGATCGAAGTGCAGAGCTCGTGTATGAGACTGCCTGAGAACTTTCGAATAGGACACTAATCCTCTCTGTTTGCTTCGTGCTGCTTTACCGTTCGGGAGCTCTTAGGGAAACAAACGCCGCCACCATTTCTGAAGCAACCCTCGTTTCAATTTGAGCGAGATATACCCACCATTTCTGAAGCAACCCTCGTTTCAATTTGAGCGAGATATACTACCCCTTCCCATAGCCGTCTCCCTCCCTGACGTGAGGAAGGAAAGCAGACATGTCCTCCTCCCGCATTTTCCCACCGATGCCCAACCTGACCAAGAGAGAAGCCCAGTACGTGAGGGTCCATCCTCACACCGTTGCCAAGCAATGCGAATTTTTGGAACGTGAGATGATGCCTCGCCATGTGCTCTCACACGATGAGGTCATCGACGAAGAGGTGATCAAGGAGACCGCAAAATTCGTCGATGGGGGTCTGAAGAATGTGAAGGATTATGTGCGTGTGAAAGAGGGAAGAGGCGGAAGGGCGGGTAGGCGTGTGGGGAGAGGAGAGACGGCTGCTGAGGATTCCGGCCCTATCGAGAGAAAGCTGGTGCCTGAGGGAGAGTCCGATGGGGAGCTGTTGCCTTCCGGTGAGGAGGAAGACGACGGGGAGGATGAGGATGAGGAGAGTGAGGCGCCTGTAGGGTCTCAGCTTTTGTTTGTGAGTGTACACGAGGACATAGAGGGAGAAGAAGAGGACCTCCTTGCACTTGTGAGTGACCACATGGGGTGTCTCTACACGGACCCCCCCACGTCCTCGGAAGTGTCGATTGTGGTGAATTCAAAAAAGAGTAGCAAGAAGAAGAAAAAACAGAAAGTAAAGGTGCGCATCACCCCTGCCAAAGACGAAATTTTGGGTCAGGAATTTCCGATGGAAATGGGGTCCATACCTTCGGCCACTCTCTCTCTTGGTGGGTCGGTTGCTTTTTTCTTCCTCGTGTGTGTGTGTGTGTGTGTGTGTGTGTGTGTATGTGTATGTGTATGCGTGAGAGAGAGAGAGAGAGATAGAGAGAGATAGATAGATAGAGAGAGAGAGAGAGAAAGAGAGAAAGAGAGAGAGAAAGAGAGAAAGAGAGAGAGAGAGAGTGAGAGTGTGAGTGAGTGAGTGAGTGACTGAGTGAGTCTGTGTGTGTGTGTGTGTAAGTGTGTGTATGTATGTATGTATGTATGTATGTGTGTGTGTGTGTGTGTGTGTGTGTGTGTATGTGTATGTGTATGCGTGAGAGAGAGAGAGAGAAAGAGAGAGAGAAAGAGAGAAAGAGAGAGAGAGAGAGTGAGAGTGTGAGTGAGTGAGTGAGTGACTGAGTGAGTCTGTGTGTGTGTGTGTGTAAGTGTGTGTATGTATGTATGTATGTATGTATGTGTGTGTGTGTGTGTGTGTGTGTGTGTGTGTGTGTGTGTGTGTGTGTGTGTGAATGTGTGCAAATGTGTGTGGGTGTGCGTGCGAGTGGCAGGACTCCATTCTCCTTTCCTTTGCTTTCCTTTCTTTTGTGACAGCTCGACAGGCAGCTGGTCCGACCTTTGAGTGGTTTTTCTTTGTTGATCATTTTGTTCTTCTTGACTACACACTTGATCCTCTTTCCTCTCCTCCATACTTTTCATCCGCGCATTTTCGATCCGATGTTCTTCTCTGAACTCCTGCACGGTGATTGATTGATTGATTGATTGATTGACTGAGTGATTGATTCTTTGGTTGATTGATCGGTCGATGGATTGATTGACTGATTGATTGATTCATTGGTTGATTGATTGGTCGATGGATTGATTGATTGATTGATTGATTGATTGATTGACTGACTGATTGATTGATTGATTGGTCGATTGATTGATTGATTGATTGATTGATTGATTGATTGAGTGAGTGAGTGATTGAGTGAATGAGTGATGCAGCAAACGTTTACGTCGGGCGTGTAGAGTTTCTTCCGGACTGGGAGGCAGTCGCAGAGGACAAATTTCTCCGTCAGGCTCAGAAGGAAAAGGGAAAGGAGACAGAGGACAGTCTGTGCATTGAGGAGAATCCCATGGGCATTCCAGACGCGTTAGTGCCCCTCCACAAACCTAAGTGGGTAGGCCAGGGAAACTTCACCTCCATGCAGCCCCCTCCATTGCCAATAGGAGTCTCTGCTCATGAAGAAGCAGAAGAAGAAGAAAAGGAAGCAGAGGGGGGGAGAGAAAAGACGAAGGAGAAAAAAACGAAAAAGTCCAAAAAAGAAAAGGAGAAGGAGAAGGAGCAAAGCAGCTCATCCCGTTCTGAGTCGCGGCCTAGCAGTAGCAGGCAGCCCCCCCGAGAAGGTGAAGAGTCCCCACCCCCGAGTCGGAAGAAAAAAAGTAAATGAATGGAAGGGAGACAGGGTGTAAACGTTACGTAGACGGTCAGTCAGATGGAAAAACAGGGATTTGCCTTTGTCCTCTGTTTCTGGCCGTTCCTTTTCTTAGGCTCACCACATCTTTCTTTACTTTTCTCTATGTTCCTTCTCTTCCTTTCTTTCTTTCTTTCTTTCTTTCTTTCTTTTCTTTCTTTTCTTTCTTTCTTTCTTTCTTTCTTTTTTTTCTTGCTTTCTGTTTTTTTTTTCATTTTCTTCCTTCGTTCATTTTTTTGTTTTTCTGTCGTCCACGCTTCTCTTAGGAAGAGGGATTGATCGAAGGCGAAGAAGGGAAGCGTGTTGGGCGCAAACAGCGTAAAGAAAGAGAGCTGAACGGACTCACACAGACAAGCAACGTTGAACAGAAAACACAATCATCATCCAAATCGGCATGGCGTGCACTCATGTACGTAGCCCTTCTGCTGAAGCGAATCAAACGGAGATGAGGCGCCTGGACGTCTCCGGTGTGTCCTTTTCTTTGGGGTCACGTCAAGTGAACTAAGTCAGGGCTCGGTCAGGTGGGGACAATTCAGTGTTTTCTTCGATCTGGCAATGACAAGAATCTGTAAGATTGTATGCAAATATGTGTTCCCCTCCCCTCTCCTCTCCTCTGTTCGTCTTGCTTCTGAATCCTACAGGTGCGAGAGGGTTTCCTGTGCGTGCGTCAGTTGTCTAGGCTTGGCCCTCGCTGGAGACTCTCGCTCTTCAACTTTTTGAAGGCTTTTGTTCGACGCTGTTGGCATTGAACTTGGCACTGGACTTGGCAATTAGCTGTCTGAGTGCCGCGTGGTCTGTCTGCATGTGCCCTGGGGTTCCTTTCAGGTTTTTTTCCGACAGCTAGCACGACAATTTGATAACGGAGCCCCAGTTCAGCCACTTAAAAACTCATTGCTTGACAGTTTGCTAGACAGTTTGCTTTTATTTTCCTTTTTCCTCTTCGTAGGTTACGGGAGCTATCATCTCAGCTATGTTAAGCACACTGTGCTTCTCTCTAGGCTTCTCTTTAACAGGGTGTTTCGCAGTGACACAATTGTTTGTGTAAAATTGTGTTACTGGTACTGGGTATTGTGTTACAGGTTATTATGTCATAAATTGAATTGTATCACACTATAGCTTTTCCCCCTAGATTTGACTTAAAATGGGCCCTGAACTTGCCTAATTACTAGCCTAATTATACTTTAATTAATTTGATTTAATTAATTTTAATATAATATAACTATATACTGAAAAACATTAAACCAACCTGTTTCGCTAGCTGTTTCGTTACCTAAATAGGTGAAAGCGACTAGAAAAGCGAATGTAAAGGAAGAAGGGGGTCTAACTCAGTATTACGGTTCGTGTGAGGCCATCAAAAATCATCAAAAAAATTATTTGCGATCTAATGATCGATTCGCAAGCCGTCAAGGGGGGGGAAGTCGCTTATGATCCATATAATATTTAAACAACAGTTGTTAAAGTGTTGTTCTACACACAAAAAAATGCTAAAAAAGGTGTTTTGGCACTTAATTTGATATACTATACTAAATCCTATAGTAGTAGTTTGACATAATTTCGTGCAACAAAAAAAAAAATGCGACCACTGGCGGGTATAGCTTAAAAGTAGGGAGGGGGCTAGGAGGGAGGGGGCCGGAGTCTGCGATAATGAATATTGAACTAACCTCTAAATCACCCCTTTTGATTGTTTTCATTGCTCCTGTAGAGTAAATTCTACCAAGACTCGGAATTCTATGTATTGATGATGATGATGATGATGTATGGGGATTATAATGTATAGATCGAATCATTGATTCGAATGAATTTCGACTTCAAGTCTTCAACTTGATGAGAAACAAGCAATTTAAAGCAATTCAAAGTAGTACAGTTAGCGTTGCATTATAGGGCCGGTTTCGACGCAGGCTAAAACGCGAGCAAGAATTTCAAATCAGGCGGCATGCGATTCCCTTTTGCCTCGCCCTCTTGTTTATCTGCTTTCTGATGGGGGGCCTGCCATTGGGACGCGTTAATTGGCTGGACAGATCATGGTTTAATTTGACGAATTGATCTTCTTTGACGGCTTTGCAAAGCGATGAATCAAGAGGCAGGCAGGCGCTCACACCAACCAATCTGTTTCTTTCTGCTTGTGTGGTCTGTATGTCTGTGTGTCCATGCAGAGAAGCGTTCTGCATGAGTATCTCAGCATCCAGATATCGGTCATTCAGCGAGGGGAAGAGACGAGGCACCATGCAGGACTGAAGTCGCACTTCACAGAATAAGGACAACAGACGAGACAGTAGACGGGGCAGTCATCGACTGGGGCTGCATGAAGTCGTTAGTCTCTTCACTTTATTCACCCTGCCATGCAATGAACGCGCGTTGCATGGCCAACTTTCTCCGTTTATCTCCCAAAAAATCGATCAGACACAATCCTTCGCCTTGATCTTCCGTGGACCTTCGAACGACAAATAAATCCCTCACTCTGTACGTTTGGCTTTCCTCTTGCAACTCTCACTGTCCATTCATTTCTCTTCCGGCCACACTTCCCTTCCTTTCTCTGCCTAATTGAATTCTGCACCTCACTCGTCATTCACATTCCTCCTTTACTTGACATGCTTCCCCATTCTACGCGTGCAGTCTCTCTCTGCACATTACTTCCACCTTCTCTCCTTCAAGCCTCGAAAAAGGAACGACGAGGCAGCCTCACCAAAGGCCGGCCGGGTCCATTCACAAAGACAGCTACACCGATCGAGAGGGTGACAAACAAGGGAGAGGTATCCAATCAACCAACTAAACGACACCGCCCCTCGATCCTTTCTCTAATCCGCCCGCCCGCCCGCAGTAAACAGCAGGCGTCTAGAGACAGAGAGAGGGGGCCAAGGAGAGAAAGAAAGAGAAACCCGCCTCTCTCTCAGTGCCCCCACTCCTCCCCGCAGGAGAGACCAACTCGAGCCCAGTCAGGAAGAGACCCAAGAGGCGCCACAAACGGGAGAGGGAGAGACCGATGCACGCACATACGCAGGGGAACAATGCAAACGCAGAGGTTTTAATATCACACAGCCACTCATAGAGTCTGTCTATAAAGCGATACTCACTCACACGCTCTCACACACAAAAAGAGAGAGACTCTATCCACTCCTATCCTATCGACCCAGCAGGACATGCACCCTGCGGGGGAATCTGAATCGTCGTGCTCTTGACCCCTCTTTCACTCGACACTCACACACGCAAAGAGAGAGACGCTAGACAGTCTAGTTCTGTCAACCCAGCAGGACATGCACCCTGCGGGGGAATCTGAATCGCCGTGCTTACAACTCCTCTTTCACTCACCGATCATGCAGAAAATAAAGGCAGGCAGGAACAGACAAAACAACACAACAGCAATTAAAGAGAAACAAAACGGCACACACGGACTGACTGACCGACCTTCTCCATCCCGTTTCTCCAGGTTCTCCAAGAGCGCAGGTGCAGGCTCAGCGAGACGTCCCCCCCCAATCCCTCCCATTGCGTGTGTGTCCCTCCCTTGCTGAGCCGCCCTCCACACTCATGCACTGACAGACCGCCTCTATCTGTCCTCCACTAGATTCCTCTTTCTTTCCTCCTTTATTTACACCCGTTTCTACACACGGACGGCCTCTTCACATTCCTCCTCTCCTCCTTGCTGTATCACTACGCGAATGAATATGTCATCATTCCTTCGTTACACCCTCATTGTACTTCATTGTATGGATGGACGGATAGATGTGGATGGATGGACGGATTGATGGATGGATGCATGGATGGATGGATGGATGGACGGATAGATGTGGCCGTCACTGCACACAGACGGGTCCTTTACATCCCCCCTCTCCTTCTTACTGTAGTACTACGCAAATGAATGTGTACGGATGCGTACCCATTCCCTCTCTACACCCTCTTCACACCCTGATTTGTATGGATGGATGGATAAATGGATGGATGGATAGATGGAGGGATGCGTTAATTGGAGTTTCTTTTTCGCCTTCCATGCCCCGGCTGCCTCTGTCCGTTGGTCTGTTGACCTCTCCCGTCTTCTTGTCTCTCATCCTTAATTGCCGCACCTGCATGCCGGTATGCCTCTCTGTCTCGCTGTTTGTCGCTTATCGCACTTTGTCGTTGAAGTTCTGCCTCTTGATCGATTTGCTCTCTTTTGTGCATGCGTCAATCAATCGATTGTCTTTGCGGAGAAGGTCTACGTACCTGCATGCGGAGCCTTCATCTCTTTCCTGATTGTCTTTTTGTCGTTCGTTTCAGCCTCAACCGTCAGTGCCAGAACGCGTCTGTGCCTTCCACTGTCATTCTTCTTATCGATCGTATGACCCGTCAATCTGCCCGCCTGCCTGCCTGCCTGCCTTTCTGCTCGCTAGCCTGTTTCCCATGCAACGCTCGACCGACTGCCCACTTTGTCTCCACCCTGCTTGCTGCACTTTCCATGCTCGCACATCGGTTGGTTGCTCCCCTGACTCTCTCACACACTTACTCACTTACTCCACTGCTTTGAATGGATCGTGCAAAATAAAATACACGTGCGCGAGGATGGACAGAGCAGTACCAAGGCATTCATTCATTCATTCATCTGCTGTTTCACGCTTGAATTCTGTTACCCACTCAACCCCCCATGCCCCTGCACAGCCACACCCTCACCCAAGAGCAAGAAAGGAGGGGAAAAAGAAAGCAGATCGAGAGAAGGAACGAAACGATCCAACCAGGTGCACCCTCCCTCCATTTGATTCTCTCTCTCTCTCTGCATGCACACTCTCCCCCCCCAGCAGCGAAACGAAGAAGGCGAAGAAAGGAAGAAGGGGATGGAAAACTGTTGCTTGCCTGCATCAAACGCACAAGCCCTTCTGTGTTTTCCTCCTGCGCGACTTCCCTTCCCCCGTTGCCCTCCCCGAGCTCGTCTCTCCCTCCCCCCCTCCTTCTGTCTGCAATTCCATGTCTGCAGACCAAACACCCAACCAGCCGTCCTTCATGCCTACAATAAGAAGGAATGCTTATCGAATTAGTGGGGACAAACAATTGTCAGAGACTCCGACTGACCTTTCATGCAACAACCTCTTTTCTCCATTTCAACGAAAAACGGTCTGCATGGCTGCATGCCTGAGCGCGTGCGTCAATCAATCGGCGTAAGACTACAAAGCCCTCCCCCCCCCTGCCTTCTCACGGTCTCGAAGGACCTCCCCTGTCACCCACGTCCCTTCACCCACGCACCCGCTCAAAAACATGCACGAAAACACACACACACACACACACACACACGCATATATATTCACACCCGCATTCCCACACCCACCAGCCCTCAACCCCGTTCACATACCCACCCACAAAGAAGCAAGAAGAAGCAAGGAATGAAGACGAGGGAAGGGCACAAAAGAAAGAAGAGGACGAGAAAGAGAAGGGAAACAGCCGAAGAGAAGAGAAGAGAACAGAAGGGAAAGGAAGATGGACGGAACTCCCTCCGCCCCTTTCTCAACCTGTGTTCCTCCTGTCACAACCCTCTTTTCTCGCTTTCGCATTTCCTCTTTCCCCTGACAATAAAGCACTCTCCCTCTCTTGCCCTCTCCTCTCCTCCCACCACAGCAACCCACCCCATCCGAAACGAACAACGAGATCGAAAGACAAAGAAAGAAGGGAGAAGGGGACGGAAATCCATCCTTCGCATCTCTGCCTGCCTGCCTGCCTGTACGGCTGCATGGATGCATTCCCTTTCGAGGCTTCCTCCTGCGCAACTCCCTTTCTCTCTTGTTGCCCTTCCGAGTTATCCCTGTCTCCTTCCCGTGCACCCTCCTTCTCTTCCTCCTTCAACACCCACATGAACACACACACACACAAACAAAAAACCACAATAGCCCTCTAACGCAGTGCCTGCCACTCTCACTCACTCCTTCTCTCCCTCTGACTCTTCCCCTCCCCCACCGTCTTCGTCGCTCTCCTCTGTCTCTCCCTCGCTCTCACTGTTGCCGGCGTCTTCTTCTTCCTCCTCGTCTTCGTCATCGTTGTCGTCTTCGTCTTCCCGTTCCTCCCCGTCTTCATCTACCTCTTTGTCTTCATCTTCGTCTTGGTCGTCGTTCACACTCCCGCCGCTGTCTTCGACTTCAACCCCCCCTCCGCCCTTACCGCCCCCTGCCGCCAGGGCGGCGGCGTTCCTCTCCTCCTCCCATCTCTCCTCCAATTTCATCACCTCCAATACCACCTCCACACGGTCCACCCCCGTTGCGAACATCCCGCGCTCGATCGCGCCGGAGAGGCTGACGACTCCCGACACTCTAGCCCTCTTCTGGAGCTGCCAAAGCAAGGCGACCTGCGCCCGCCAGGAACTCCGCACAGACTCCTGCGCGATCATCCAGTAGAAGGCGCAGACGGAGAACTTCTCTTTCCCCCTCCTCCGGCCAGAGGCACTGGCGGAAGAGGAAGAGGCAGAAGAAGCGGAGGAGGAGGAGGCGAGATTGTTGTGGAGGTGGAGGGGGTCGAAGAACGCAGGGTCGTTGAGGATCTGGTGCTCGGTCAGGCTCCGCATCTCGCCGTCGTCGTTCAGGAAGGCCGCCCTCATCCTGTCGCTCCCTCCGGAGTTCTTCAACATGATCGTGTCTGCATCCGTGCGTGCATTCAATCGGGTTTCATTGCGTGCAGAAACAAAGGAGAAACGGAAACATCGCTCGCATGCACACACACTCGTACACACACTCATAGACAGAAGACAGACAGACAGAGGGCAAGGCGTGCCACAAGGAGAACAAAAAAGTTTGTCGGTCATTATATGGGTGGGTGGGTGGGTCGGTGATCGAGCTCTTGACGCATTGCATGGAAACTGTGCGAAAGAAGGAAGGAAGCGAACGGACTGACTGACTGCCAGTGACTGCTAGTGACTGACCAAAGCCGGAGAGAGGACGGAACATGGGGATGAGGGGCTGGTCGTAGAAGGTGTCCCGTCTCTTGGAGTTGGCGAATTCCCTTTCGCAGGAGTCGCCTGCAAGCAGAGGGGGGGGGCGTTGAAGGGGAGAAGCGGAAGGGGAACTGGTTCTGTTTCTCTCCAACCGTCTCTCTGTTTCTCTTCTCTGTCGCACACCCCTGTGGCTGTGTGAGTTTGAGCATTTGCACGCATATTTGTTTCTTCACGTCAACCGAGTCAGAGAAGGCATACGAGAGAGACAGAGAAGGGAGTGTCTGAGTGCCTGCATAAATATGTTTGCAGGTTCATGTGATCACTCCTTGCAGACAGGCTGACGCATGCAATCACACAAACCCTCCCATGTGCATATATCTAGAAGTAAGCAGCAACAGAGAGACGTACCCACCATGGATGATGCAGAACTGCTCTCTGGTCATCATCGCGAACCCCATGCTTCTCCAGAGACCGAACGCATCCTCTGCATGCATGCAGAGACAGACAGACATGCAGACAAAAAGGAGAGGGGGGAGAGAGAGAACACTCAGGGCACAATGAGGGAATCAATCAGGCATGTGCTGATCGACCGAAACGCAGGCAGGCAGGCAGGCAGGCAGACGAGACAGAGGACAGACAGACTGGCAGACACATACATACATACATACATACATACACACACACACACACACAGAGAGAGAGAGAGAGAGAGAGAGACCGACTTACTGACCCTTCCCGTACGAGTCGAGGACGACGAAGGGGGCTCCAGGGAACTTCGTCTCGAGGTCGGTGAGGAAGGCGGTGAACAGTCTGCAGGCAGAGAACCAGCAAGCCAGGCAGGCAGTCAGGCAGAAAGGCAGTCAGGAGATCATTCAGCCAGTCGTTCGTCTCTAAAAAATCCATAGACGGTGCTCAAGTGGACTTTACGTAAAAGGCGGACATTTTCAGAAAAAAGCGAAGGAAGCGGCGAAGTCAGAAGCGCGGCTCAGTGGAGGCAAATCTGAATCGCGTGAGCGCGTGAACGCGTGTCTGCGTGTGCACCATACAGATCGGGAGAAAGCGAAATGCCTTGATTGACTGTCCTCTCACCTCTTTGCGTGGCCCTTTCTCCGCTGATCGGGGTCCACGGCAAACCACGACAGCTCGGGGATCTCCACCCCAAACCGCTTCCTCCCGCCGTCCAGCTTCTTCCCGAGAACGACCGCCACCACCGTCCCGGCGCTGCAAGCGGAGGGGGGGAGACAGGCAGACAGAAAGAGGTGAATGCAGAGGTGCAGCAGAACACACTAGATAGATGCACTTTCTCTTTCTTTCTTCTTTACACAGAGACAGACAGACAGACAGACAGACAGATTCTGTGTTTCTTTCTCCCTTCTCAGTCAGCCAGCCAAAGAGACAGACAGACAAACAGAGCGACAGACAGACAAACAGACCAATGGGTCCTTGGACACCAATCAAAGCATCCATCCACATTGCGAAAGGTATCAGCCCCCGCCCCCCTTCCCCTCTCCCCTTCTCCCTCCCCTTCTCCCTCCCTCCCTGACTGACTGACTCGTCGTAGAGCAACCGCACCATGCTCTGAGGCGCCCAGTGTCTCTGGAGACTCCGGGACCCCTCTTTCCAGTGCTCGTCACCGAACACCTTCCGGAGGATGTCCTCTCCCTTCTCCAGGTCCGCGTGGAACGTCCCCTCGATCGACCTCTGCACAGCCTTCAGCCGCTCCAGAGCCTGCACGTACTCACACTGAGAGAAACGAAAAGGAAAAGAAACCCGGACAGGGGGGGAGACAAAGGGGACAACAGGGGCGGAGGCCTGCAGGCTCTCCTGTAAGTTCCCCCCCTCCCCTCCCTCTGCCTCTGTCGCTGTCTCTGTCTGCATCTCTCTCTCTGTGTGAGTGTATGCGCGCAGGTCTTCTGTCTGGCTGCCTGACTCTACCCCGCCCAGTGCCTGCAGGTCCGTCTGCGTCCCTGCGGCTGCTGCCTGCGGTTGTGTTGGTGTGTTTGTGGCGCTGTTGGTTGTTGTTTTCTCTTCCGTCTGCATGTCTATGTCTGTGTACTCACGATGGTCTGTCTGTGTCTCTGCATTCACTGTCAGATCCTCCCAATCCTCTGCTAACCACGCACCGACAGCGCCCCCTCGCGTCTTGCCTCCACCTGCCTCTATCCGTGCAAACTCCTCTTTCTTCTCTTTGGCTATCTGGTCATACATCAGCATCACTTCATCTCCCTCAACGCATCTCGTGCAGCCCCCTTTCCCTCCGCCCCCCCCTCCCACCGAAAGCCCCGCAAACAGACTGGAGAAAGACAAAAAGGACATGATTCGGCAGAACGTAGACGGACAGACAAATGTACGTGTAGATGGACGGATGGATGGGTGAATGGACGAATCGATGGAGCACGCCACAAAGAAAGACGTGCACAGCCAGACAAAAGAGAAGGTAGACACGTAGATAAAAAGCCAAGACACCCAAGCCGACTGACCTACGGATGAAGATCCCTGATCCAGTTGACCTTTCTCTCTGACACTTCCACTGTTGCTTCGCCTACCGCTGTTTCTCCTCCCTCTCCTTCTCCTGTTCTCCCCCCCGAGCGCGCCAAAATCCCCAAAGAACCTTCCTGAACCTTCCTACTGCTTGCTGTGAGACGTAGACCGCCAGAACTGAAAAGGAAAGACCAAAAAAAGAAGCTAGAAGTACTGAAACCAACTGAAATCGAGAACTGCCTTAATTTACTCTAGAAAGCAACAGCACAGAAAAACTTCAAATCGACCGTATTTTCGAAAAGAAAAGCACCAGAGGACACCTAAGAGAAAGAACAATCTTGTACGAACACCTACTGACAGAGCTTACCTTGGAAACGAACTTTGGAACTGGAGTGACATTCGAGCAACGGAGAACAAGAGCAGCTCAGTCGGCATCAGACTGAGCCGGACTCAGCTCGCGCGGTCAAGCCCGCGGTAAGCTGACGCACGCGCGCGGTCTGAATTCGGATGCGGCCAGTGTCGGTCCCCTGCATGGCCCGTGCCGCTCCTAGCTTGCGTCGCCGTCCGGGATCGCGCGATCCATGCATGCATGCATGCAGAGGGACCCAAGCAACACATATATATATGAATATTAATATAAGCAACACTGCACGTGTTGGTCTGTTGTTAAAAGTTGTTAATGTGTTGTTGTGCCGTTGACAATTATTGAGAAAGAGGACGATTGAAGTTGCTTCATCAGTTCACTTTTCAGATACTAAGATACACGCTGGATGAGTGAGAGTTCAATCATTTGAGATTCAAATTCTCTTTCTGGTTCTGAATCTTCTGATTTGCTTCGCCATTGAAAAGAGATGGTGAAACACATGCAGCCACGCACACAACGGATCCTTCCTACATTCTTGCGCACAATTGTTGTCTAAAGACGGCCGGTGAAGGCTCTTAGCTGGAGTAGAGGGATAAGAGAGAGCCGCGCATGCCCGCTTGGACTTGAGGAAGACGGATGTTGAAGAACTCGTCAAATGCATGGCTCCGGAATTTCCCGCCCCCATGACGCAACACATATACAGATTCGACCCTCCGCACCTCGTAGACCGCCTTGTCGCGTGTGGAAGAGGAGGAACAAGGTTGTCGCAGCACCGCCAGCAGAATGGTGAAGGCATGGGAAGAGAAGAATGTAAGGATAGTGGCACCATGCATTATGCCTCGGTGTGGGATAGACAGAACGCCAAAGAAGAAAGCGAAGAAAAGAAAAGACCCCCCCAGACCGCCAACTTCCTCCAAAGCAACAGAGGCGTCATCTGCTGTATCCCTTGTCAATGAACGATAATAAAGGAAGAAGGCAAAAACGGTCATCCTTCCTTCGAAGGCGGAACAGAAAAACGTTACCGAACGTGCAGAAGACAAAAGGACAAGGGAGAAGACTCCATCACTGCAGCAGAAAGTTCCTTCTCCCGTTCCCTCTCCTCCAATCACTTCTATCACCGATTCCCTTCCCTTTCCGCGCCTTTCTCCGTCTTCGTTGTCTTCTTCTTCTTCTTCTTCTTCTTCTTCTTCTTCTTCCTCTGCCGGTTCGAAAGAGACAGTGGGGGGGCTCGCGACTACGAAAAAAATCACCCCCTTTGAAATTCGAAAAACCTCTCCCGCGAGAAGCATCTCAGACCCCCAACCCCCCTCCTTGAGACACCCTC
Source organism: Chromera velia (assembly GCA_018398765.1). Lineage (NCBI taxonomy): Eukaryota > Chromeraceae > Chromera > Chromera velia. The sequence continues at coordinate 8,714 of JAHBMJ010005727.1, read as the reverse complement.
ACACAAAAGCAGCGCGGGGGCACAAGTGAATTCTCTCAGCAGCAGCCTTTCCTTCCGTCAACAGATAGAGAGTTCGAATCTGAGGGCCCCCCGGGTTGTGTGGCCCGCACCTCGGCACTCTGTCTGTCAATTTAATTTCAAAGGAGACGGTCGGGATGGAGCGGTTGAGAGACAGACAAAATAACATCCATTGGAGCTGCACCTCGATCAGCACCACTGTTGTTCAACGAAAAATTGGGAAGCTCATGAGACAGGAAATAAGAGAAGGAAAATGGGTCTGCCGTCCACATTGCAACGGCATCACGAGTGTGTTTGGATCGAGTCGGACCAATACGTTTTGCCGGCATCGCACGCCGTGCTCTGCTTTAACGAGGCTGAGTCCCCAACGACCGCTCAACAGAAGGTGAAGGAGGAGTTTTCGAAACACAATTTCTTCATTCAGTGCCACAAAGGAGCGCCTGTCCGTCTTGATTATGTTGCTGCCTCTGTTGGTGATGACTCTCTTGTGATGAAGGAGCGGGGGGAGCCCTTGTCGGCGAGCAGCGGAGGAGGAGATGCCCCCCAGTGTTTGAAGACAGCTGAGCGCGAACCGTGTTTGAGTGAACACGCGTACACACTGGACTGGTCTCCTTGACTGGAGCTTTCACAGCCACGTTGACAATGTGGAGCGGGTCGGGTGAAGACCGTTGACTCGAAGAAGGGTTTCGCTATCGCTACCGTATATTTATCTGAAGAAGGTTTGAGTGGGTCGATTGTCTGCAGTACGTGTTGCGCTGGTGACGGCTGGTGAACTTCTGGGCGTCGATCCATCACACCTTGATGCACAACGACAGCAATTCTGCAGAAAGTCATGTAAGGGGAGGAGCTAGGGGAAGAGCCCCCTGGCAAGAGTGGATTCGACGGGGAAAAGGCAAAGGGAGGCAAACTGGTCCCACGTTGGCTCTTTGTCGAGATGCGGTTGGCGGCTTCGAGCGTCATGGTGCAACGCCGTGCACGGAAGTGGGAAGTATTTTTTTTTGTCTGCCAGGTTGTCTTCTGTTATTACAAAAACTGTTTAAAACATGAAAAAAAGATTAAAATTCGGCAGTCGGCTATTGCGATTTCTAAAGCTCCAATAGACATGAACGGAGTAAGTTGATGTCTTACAAAGTTGATGTCTTGCACTTGACCGCGGGGAGACTTAGAATTAACGGAAATTTGAAGACGAATCTGAACTCTAATACAGAAAAAAACTATAGAATTTTCATATATTGAATTGAATTGGACACATTATAATCAAACAATTATTTTTCTTTTTTTAAATCATTATATGTTAATTACATTTTTTTTTTTAATATGAGGTTTTCTAATAACTAGTCTAATAACATTATGAGGTTAAATATCAGTTAAGTATCTAGTTAAACATCTCATCATCATTATGATCATACGCCATCGCCATCGGCCCATAATAAGCGTCTAGCGTTCGGCAAGTCACGACATGCATCTAGTTAAACATAAATTAGTGAGTCAAAACCTAGGCTAGAACTTATAGGTCAAAAAGATGTTACTGGCACATCTTAATTTTGAAACAGCGTTTTTCAGTCCTAGTTTCATTCCTAGGATTTTTGCATGGAGCTGCGATTGAAATCATGACAGCATTCCAGGGTATAACACGCGATGTTGATTCGAAATGTCTCTCCTGGCTTCGTCGACTCCAACCAACCTCTAGACTAACCCATCGAGAAACGCAATCACGCAGACACAGGGGCGGGAACACGCCCCCACAAGGGATTCCGATTCCACGTGCACGCAGACACACATACACACACACACACACACACACACACACACATACACACATACACACA
>JAHBMJ010005726.1:57995-68364 GCA_018398765.1 Chromera velia | reverse complement strand
GGGTTACTTTCTCTCTCTCTCTCTCTCTCTCTCTCTCTGTGTGTGTGTGTGTGTGTGTGTGTGTGTGTGTATGTGTGTGAAATGCGTTATGATTAACATTTATTTTCATATTGATTTGATTTCCAAGGGTTTTAGTACACATTTTGAATGATTGAGTCTAGGATTGAGTTATTAGTGATTTTCTAACCCTGTATGCACAACTACGCACAATATCACTTTTCTAACACCTTTATTCTTCTAGTTGTTCTTACTTTAATTAAGGCTCAGGCTGTATCTAGGCCTGTATAAGCTAGTATAAGTTATTTAAATTGAAAGCTTCACTAGGGGCTTTGTTACTATTTATTTTATATAATTTTATACATTCAAAAGGTTGATTGATTAATTAATTCCAGGTGAGGGATGTTATATGATTTGATGCTGCATTATAGTTACTAGTAGTAGGAAGTGAGTTGTTATTTGCTGGGTTGTTTAATTTGTTGCTATACTAGTAGGTTCCAAGTCATTTTAAATAAAATTCATATATGAAACGCATAAAATATTTTGCTCAACTTTTTTAATTATTTTTTTATTTAATTTTATGGGGGAAAACATCAAATCTAGTATCAAACACTAAATTAACAGTAGTTTAATTCTAGGTTTAATTATGAATTACTAGTATAACATGGGCTGCTGGGAGAACGGCTCCACTCTAGCAAAGCCAACTTCATTTATTCATTCATTCATAAGCGTTGAACTTGAAAACTTAGACAATGAAGAGTTCAAGAGTCTTAAATACTTCAAAGCTAGCTTTACTGGCAAAGTTGTCCCCAAATATCCAGAGTAATTAAATATGAATATATATATATATATATATATATATAGTTATGATTTATATACTTTTGCATGTCAAAAGAAGAGACTCGATCATTGGTACTTATTGGCTTTTTTAGTAGGTTTTATCACTTTTCAAGTTGCAACATTATTTTTAATATGATTTTAAACATCGGTAAATATAGTTGATCTAAAAACATCAATTAACGTATTATTAGTATATATAGTATATGTTTTTCAGGGTGTCTATACAACTGGATTAGCTGCATTATTAGCAGATCGTGGTAACCTCACTCACGCTCATGCACCGGCGTGCTAGCCGGCGTTCTCCGAGAACACTCTGCTTTGTGTTCCTCTTTCTAATGACGTTTTTGACACTCTTGCGAGCAGTACTGAGGCTTCTTGCAAGAAGAGCAATACTTAAATCGATCTTCTTTCCTTTCATTGGACAAGTCTTCTACAGCACCACATGCTGCACAACGGTGCGGGGGCTTCTGCGGCTTTGAATGGATCTTAGAGGGCACGTCGTGTGTTTGGCTCCTCTCTTTTCCAATCACCGACTCGTCTGTGCTGTCTTCCTCTCTCTCGATTGATTTCTTATTCACACACCCCGTTTGCTCTTCTTTGTCCTTACCACCGTACTCAGACTCAGATTCAGACTCAGATTCGCCTTTCAACGACCTCCATGTCCCATGTTTCACCCGTCCATCCTCCTCACCTTCCGCTACGAAAACGGAGTGCTTCTCATGGGTGCTCTTGGTAGCAATGATGGCTTTTAGCGTTGTCTTATCACATTTCTTTGACTGGACTGCCTTTCGAGCCTTCGCCTTCTGCTCTTGTCTTTTTTGAGCTAGCCCGGATTGCTTTTCTGACCGCTCTCTTGCTTGGCGCTTTGTGAACTTCTGTCACTTTGTCTCCTCTCTGTAGAATGGCGGACCTCCACTCAAGTAAGGAGCCTGGCGGCAGCCCCCTTTAGAAACATTTCTAAGCATGACATGAAGCTAGAAATAAACAGAAGAATAGAATAATCCATAGCTCACTGACATCTTGGGTGTACTTCCTGAAGCCGCAAAGCTCAGGTAAGAGAAGCACTAGCAGGAAAAGGGCAGAAGCAGGGAGGATCCAATGTTTGAGAACTGGCTTGCTCCAGCGTGAGAAGGCGCAATGCTTGGCAAAATGCAGTGCTATCACAGAGATGGAAAACATCAAGGTGATCCGTATTGTTGCAATACATATACGTGCAGAGGTGCCGACCAAACATGATCGAGTCAAAAAAGCCGAGCAATGCGGCGAGCTGAATTTAGCTAAATTGTTTCGGTGGCATTCGTGCATAAGAATTCGTGAAATCCACGATCACAACAACCTTTTCATACATGGGAACGGCATGTTTTAGGGTGAGGCACGACAGTAATGACACGAAACACTATAAAAGCATATTTGGTAACACACTTCCCAGTCTTAAGATCCAATCAATAAACAGTTTAACAGTAAATGCATCTCTCGATCTACTTATCTAGACTTTTCATCCCAATCAATTATGATAACCAGTGACAACATATTTTTTTGTTTAGGCTGCAACTCTGCAGAGAAGATGAAACGAGTCTAATATAATCAATAATTAAAACATTTTTTTATAAAGATTCAAATTTCGGATCATTTTGATATTAACACTGTTTTACCGCTTCAACAAAAACTAACAAAAATTTAAATGACATCAGCGGTTTTTACTCTAAAAATAAACTTAAAACCTTTAGTTTTTTATGTTTCAAAAAAATAAAGGTACAAATTTTAAAAAATTGATAACCTATAACATGTATCGTAAGTATCAATATGACAAAGAATGATGACTAAAGTATTTCTTTTAAGTATTGCAGTATCTCTTTTATACTCCTTAATATAAACTAAAATACGAAAGTTCGACCATTACATATGAAACTTGAACACTTTATGATACAATTCAATTAATAATTCCATGCAGCACAGACTAAATCAAACTTTATGAAACTGAAAGAAAATTACAATTAATGGAATATATGATAGTGCATGTTTTTGGAAAGAAAAAAAAAGTAAAAAACACAAAGGCTTAACGATTTCAACATGTGTGTGTGTGTGTGTGTGTGTGTGTGTGTGTGTCAATCTCTCTCTCTCTCTCTCTCTCTCTCTCTCTCTGTGTGTGTGTGTGTGTGTGTGTGTGAGAGAGAGAGAGACAGAGAGAGAGACTGAGTTTGTGAGTGTGTGCGTCTTTGTGCATGTGTGTTTATATGTATGTATGTGTTTGTGTGTGTGTGTGTGTGTGTGTGTGTGTGTATGCGTGGGTGGGTGGGTGGGTGGGTGTATTTGTTTGCGCATAACTCGCTCGACATTCCATCTTTGATCGTACACTGACTTTCCAATTTAGGTTCAAAAAGCCTGAGGCGTATCTCTTAGACAGTTCCTTTCGACCTGGGAGGCACAATTGAGGTCTTCTTGCACTCTTCTTCTCGTTTATGGTCCTTTTTCTCTTTATTGAAACGCAAAGGGCAAAAGGATGCTGAATAGGGGAAGGGAAAGGGATGTAAGTGGAGAAAGCGGAAACAGCGCTGCAGCTCTACTTTCCTTCTTTTGGTTGTTTTCTGGTGTTCCGGAGGTTTGTGCACCAACTTCACAAGACGACTTGGCGAGAACCGTCATGGGTGCTGAGTCGTCGACGTCCTTCAGATTCTTGGGATTTCTGCAAAAACAAGTTGAGGGAGACTCACTCGACGCGTAGCACCGCTCCTCTGCGCCCTCTGACACGGAGGTGTTACAACTATCCCCCGGTTTCTGCCCTGCACAGTCTTCTTTGATCATCACATTGACGCAAAACCCCGTGTCTATGCTTTTGGCCATTGCTGGCGCAAGGGTAGTCATGCAGACATTCTCCTCAGAAGACGAAATCTCACAGTTCGACTTCCCTAACTCGCTCACCGATCCGAATGCGGTCTTTTCTGTGTGGGGTGGAACATTCTTCGGATGACGGCAAAAGCACACCCCTGGGCTCTCAAGACTCCCGAAGCACTTCTCTTCTGCCCCCGCAGTCACCGACGTGTCGCAGCTGTCAGCGGGATTTTTGCCATCACAGCTCTCGATCACGCTCACAACATGACAAGATTTGTCCCCGTCAAGGCGGGTCACCGTGTGAGGGACCAACGTAGACTCGCACGTGAGTGACTTATCGAGTTGACAGGAGTGTGCGAGGCCACTCAAAGGAAGGGAGTGCTGCTGTACTGCCCTCTCCTTGTTCTGTTCTGCCAGGTTCTCGAGATTTCGACAGAAACAGATCTCGGGGTTTTCCTCCACAGAAATGCAGGTCTCTGCTGCACCAACCGTTACCGAGGTGTCGCACTCGCTTCCTGGGGCTTTGCCATCGCACCCTTTTTCGAGAACCACTTTCGCACATTGACTCTCCTCACCTTTTTTCAGTGCGTATTCTGGTATGAGGGTTGTCTTGCACAGCCTTGGTGAGTCCTTGTCCCGAAGGACTTCTTCCATTGAAATGGAAACAGAGAGCATGTGCGTTGACGAAAGACATAAAAACAGAATCCAGCTGCCAACGAGTTGATTCATCTGAACAAGTTTTCTCGTCGATTCTTTATCCGTTCCGTAGTGTTCTCAACCTTCCTTTCCGATCCAGCAGGTGAAAGCTGCGGGACTCCTGGCAATTCGGTCTACCTTGTCGTCTGGAGGTCTTGGGTGGAGAGCCGTGTCTCTCTGCCAGTCAGCGTCGAGTAGACCGCCATATACATCAAGGCAGTCAATTCGTTCCTTCCTGTCGCTCTTCTTCTTTTTTTTGTACACACACAAAGTCAGTCTTCCAGAAGTGCGTTTGACTTTGAACTTAAAGTTTGAAGTGACCTTCACATTTGGAAAGAAGAACCATGGATGCATGTACTGCAATGGCATGCAGACGACCGATACATCCCCATGCATGGAACCTGCATGCACGCGAGTTGATCGAGTGCCTTGTCTTTAACATGCAACTCTCAATTAAGATTCCGAGCCAGATCTCCAAGTGCGCGCGCGACCGCGCGTGCATGATGCGCCAGCCGCGCGCGTTTTTTCGGGCCGGGTTTTGTCATCCGTCGATCGTTTTTCCGTCCTTCCCCCATCTTCCCCCTGCAGATGAAAGCAAATGATGGGCGTGTAACTTCTCGGATAGGACCGAGTGGCTCTCTGACGTTTTTCTACACTGCTATGTATAGCTTCACCCACACAAACTGCTTGAAACGAAAGCGTACGAGTGACGAAGGTTTCTCCGGCTGTTAACTTTTGACAACATTTCCACTCTTTCACCAGAGAATCCCCGCAGTTAGAAGAGAATTAACTTCAACTGTTGGAGGTTGAAGACACAGCAAGGAATTGATTTAATTGGAGATTTGAGGGAAAATGTCTTTCTCCAAGTGCCAAACTTTCGATCCTTCTCAGGATTACCTTTCCCACAGGAACACCGGCCTCACAGCGCTGTTCACTCCAAAGACCGTCGCTGTGGTCGGAGCTACCGAGAGAGCCGGCTCCGTCGGGTACACTCTCGTGAAGAATCTCATCAACGGAAATTTCAGCGTGAACTTCAGGTTCACAGTCTTTCCTGTCAATCCGACCAGAAAGACCTGCCTGCAGCTCCCATGCTACCCCGACCTACAGTCCATCCCTCACCCTCTTGACTTGGTGGTGGTTGTCACACCTGCCAAGACTGTTCCCGGCATCATCAAACAGTGCGCTGAGTTGAGGGCTCTCTCTGCCATCATCATCTCTGCTGGTACGTCCGCTAAATTGGAGCTTCTCTATTCTGCCCATTCTGTATTTTCAAGCCGAGTGGTGAAGTTCGCACTGTTGCTGGGGCTGCTTGTTCGTTCGTGCGAGTCCGTCCCACTTTTGCAGTCTCTTCAACCACCACCAAGGGTAGTTGTTCTCCCTCCGATTTCGTGCTAATTTCATTATGTTTGATACATTTCCAAAGTGACTCTGCGTGAATCTAGTCAGCATTGTACCTTCAGCTCTACTGCCCTCACGTCACCTTCTACGGTCCTGTCATAGCGTCTCTGCGTCGGTATCTTGACGGTTGACCCTGTGTTCTGTTGCACTTCTCTGAGGAGACCTCCGGTTCAGTGTGGCTCTATGCATCTTCATGACGCGTGCTGTATTTGTGTGTGATTATGTAACTGACTGGGTAACTGACCGAGTCTCTGCAAAACTCAGAAAGCCACCGAGTCGAAGGGCATTCAGCTGTCAGTGAAGAAAATGAAAAAAGATGAAACGAGAGACAAACTCCTCATGTGGTTTTTTTGTGTTGTCTCTCTGCAGGGTTCAAAGAGATTGGGCCTGAGGGGATTCAGATGGAGCAGGATGTTCTCGAGAACGCCAAAGTATGGAAGATCGACGAGAAGGGAAGGAAGGTCCTCGAGCACCAAGTGAGAATCATTGGACCCAACTGCCTCGGAGTGATGAACCCTCACCACGGTCTGAACGCCACCTTCGCTTCCAAGATGGCCAATCCGGGCAACTTGGCTTTCATCAGCCAGTCCGGTGCGCTCTGTACTGCAGTGCTCGACTGGTCCTTCAAGGAGAAGATCGGGTTCTCCGCCTTCGTCTCCATAGGGTCGATGGCTGATGTGAACTTTGGTGATTTGATCAACTCCCTCGGTCATGATCCGAACACTCACGCCATTTTGGTGTATATGGAGACGATCGGGGATGCCAGAGCGTTCCTCTCCGCCGCCAAGGAAGTGGCATTCACCAAACCCGTCATTGTCCTCAAAGCAGGCCGTACACAGGCAGCAGCCGCAGCCGCGGTCTCTCACACAGGGTCACTCGCAGGTTCTCATGACGCGTTTGAGGCTGCGATGGCGCGTGTGGGGGTTTTGCGCGTGAACTCGATCGGTGAGCTGTTCGACTGCGCCCTGGTGTTGGGCAAGCAGCCGAAACCCGAGGGCCCCCGCGTGATGATCATTACCAACGCAGGGGGGCCGGGGGTGTTGGCAACCGATGCCTGCTGCGAGCACGGTGTTGAGCTTGCACAGCTGGAAGATGCCACCCTGAAGGAACTGGATAAGTTCCTCCCCTCCGCATGGTCCCACGGCAACCCCCTGGACATCCTGGGAGACGCCCCCCCCGACAGATACGCTCAGACGCTCCGTGTTGCTCTGAGAGACCCGAACGCTGATGCCGTGGTTGTCGTCTTGTCCCCCCAGGACATGACCGACTGCACCACTACTGCAGTGTTCCTTGCCGATGCCGTCAGAGACGTTAGGGGAGAGGCTGCGTCTCCTCTGGCTACACAGGCAGGGAAGCAGATTCCAGTACTGGCTGCGTGGATGGGGGGGGAGGCAGTTGCAGAGGGTCGTCAGATTCTCAACGAGGCCGGCATCCCGGTGTTTGACCACCCCGACTCTGCCTGCAAGGCGTTTGCAAAGATCTGGCAGAGAACGAAGGACCTTGACCTGATGTACGAAACTCCAGTGGGAGACAGACAGGTGAGGAGGGAGGGCTATGGGGTCGTGCCATTGATCTTGCTCTCTCTCTCACTCTCACTCTCTCCCCTGTGTGTGTGTGTGTGTGTGTGTGTGTGTGTGAAGCGAAAGCTTTATGGACTGACGCCGATTTTGAGACTTACGGGCACGGCTAGTTTCCCTGTTCTTTTTGGTTTCCTCGTTCGAACAAATCAATCTTTCGTTGTCTTCTCCTTGCGTTTCTCCTATCCCTTTCCCTCCCTTCTCTGCTCTCTCTCTCTCTCTCTCTCCCTCCCTCCCTCTCTATCTCTCTCTCCCTCTCTCTCTCTCTCTCTCTCTCTCTCTCTCCCCCTCCCTCCCTCTCTCTCTCTCTCTCTGTGTGTGTGTGTGTGTGTGTGTGTGTGTGCAGATCGACCTCCACCTCTCCCAGGAGGCGATGGCGATGCGCAAGGAGGCCAAGCAGGTGATGCTCAAGGCCCAGAAGGAGGGCAGAGAGGTGCTGTCCGAGTATGAGTCCAAGAAGGTCCTCTCACTGTTCGGCATCAACACGGTCAGAACAGAACTCGCAGAGACACCCGAGGAGGCAGCCAAACAGGCGGAGGACATCGGCTTCCCTGTGGTCATCAAACTGCACTCCAACACCATCACACACAAATCAGATGTGGGGGGAGTGAAGCTGAACCTCCAGACTGCCACGTGTGTGAGAAAGGCTTTCGAGGAAATGAAGAAGGTCAGTCAACAAGGGCGAGAGTGATTTATTTGGTGATTTTTCCCGCAGGGGAATTAAGTGGATGTGTGCACGTCTCTGCCAGCTTCAATGTCTGCTTTTTTCTCACATTCCTGTTCGCTTTCTGCATTTCCACGTCTGTTGGTCGGTTGGTCGGTCTGTCTTTCTGTGTGTCTGTCTGTCTTTCTATCTGTCTGTTTCTTTTGTCTCTCTCTGTCACCTCTGTCACTATGCGTCTCTTCTGGTCGTCTCTCTGCCCACAAGCCCCCCTTGCCCCTCCCTGCTAACATTCCTTCTGTGTACTCATGCACACACACCCTCTGTGACACCTCCCCCTCTCTATCCCCCCCTTCCCTCCAGACGATTGCCGCTCTGCCGAACGCCAAGGAGGGCGACTTCCTCGGCGTGACCGTCCAGAAGATGGAGAACCTGAAGGACCTCGGCAGAGGCGCCTACGAGCTCATCATCGGGGCTGCAGAGGACGTTCAGTTCGGTCCTCTGGTCATCTTCGGGAGTGGGGGGACGCTGGTGGAGGTCTTCAAGGACAGGTGTCTGGGTGTGCCCCCCCTGTCTCTGAACGCTGCTCGCAGAATGATGGAGGGCACAAAGATCTTCACTGCCCTCAAGGGAGTCCGAGGTGCAGAGGCAGTGGACATCCCTGCTCTGGAAGATCTCCTCGTTGCGTTCAGTGAGATGACGGTGTGTCTGTCCGACCTGATGGGAGAGTGTGACATGAACCCCGTTCTCGCATCCCCCAAGGCAGTGATCGCGCTGGATGCGCGCATCACGGTGAAGCCTGTGGGTGCGGAGAGGTCCAAGTTGGCCATCAGGCCCTACCCCGAGGAGTACGTGGATCGTCACATCACCCTGAAGGACAAGAAGACCCAGGTCATCGTTCGTCCTCTGAGGGCAGAGGATGAATACGCTCTGAGGAAGTTGCACCAGATGCTCTCATCGTACTCGGTCAGTCCGTCAGTGAGACAGTGTGTTTGAGGCAGTAAGGGATAGCGGGTGGAAGGGAATAGACGTTTTTTGATTGGGGTCACGCGTGTATCGTGAGAGGGAAGAGGAGGTCATCCAAATGTCGAATGCAAATTCAGCTGATTGGACGCTTGCCCCTTTCTGCGCATGAGAAGCATGTGTATCGGTCCGTCGTGAAAGTGAAGCTTTCATTCCTGTCTCTTTTTGTTTCTGTGTTTCTCGTCCTGTCTGGGGATGAATCCCATCCGCCTGGTCTGTCTCGAGTCCTCCCTCCGTGGACCGATTTGTGGATCAATCAGGCCATGCAAAGTGCGAAGAAAAGAACATGGCGTGCGTTTCTCTCTTTTCCCTTCCTTTTCTGATTGATCGACTGATTGATTCCCTCTCTTCGTTTCAGGTCCGCCAACGGTACCTGGGTCCCGTCTCTTTAGAGCACCGCACGGCCCACAGCGTGATGGTGAAGGCGGTGTGTGCGGACTTCGATCGTCACCTGAACTTCGGGGTCTTCGTGGAGGAGGGCAAGGACGTGGGGGCAATGATCGCAATCCTTCGTATCATCCGGTCAGTAATTTAGGGAGTGAGTGGGTGAGGGTGGGTCTTTGGGTGGTGTGTGTGTGTTTGTGCATGAATGATGTGGCAATGCAAAAAAGTTGAAATAATTGTTGCTTGTTGGCCACAAAGTTCATGTGCCATGCAGCAATGTCTTGAGGCTCCAGTAGGCATTTGGGCGGTTTTCTTGAGTTGGAATGTGCACGCATACTTTTTTTCGGTTTTCTGTTGGCACCTGGAATCGCAACCGTTCACGCGTATGAGAGAGACAGCTCGCGTGAGCGCATTTGGAGGGCAGGGGAAATGCAGAAGGAAGGAGAGCGTAGATGGAATGAGGGTTGAGTGACTGCATGAACAAAAGGCGGTAGGTACGGTACCCCTTTGTGTCGTTCCTTCTTCAATCCGTCTCTTCTTCAGATGAGGCACTGCATGCGCCTTCGCTCCATTTGCTAGTCGTAAATGACAACAGAACCGCTAGAAACATGGCACAAATTTACAATCACGGGATAATTCTTCTTCTTCCCTTCCCTTCCCTTCCCTTGCTGAACAAATCTTTCGGTCAGGTCCCCCATCGACGCTTCGAATGCGGAGATCAAGCTCGCAGTCCGAGACGACTTCCAGAGACAGGGCTTGGGTGATTACTTGGTCAAGAAGGCCGTCAGCGTGATGGAGGGTGAGAGCATTCGGCGTCTGTCGATGGAAATCCTCTCTGAGAACGGAGGCATGCTCAAGCTGGCGCAGAAGTACAACTTCAAGCTCTTCAGCTCTGAGGAGAACCCTCTGATCACCATGGCCACTCTCAACGGGTGAAAGGACAGAAGAGAGGAGGAACAAGGGG
>JAHBMJ010005726.1:18904-49374 GCA_018398765.1 Chromera velia | reverse complement strand
GGGGGGGGGGGGGGGGGCGTGTGGGGGGACAGGGATGGGATGAAGAGAGCGGCAGAAAGTTATGAAGAAGTACACTTCAGTAGGAAGAGACGAGAAGAGACCCCCTTTGTCTGTTTTCACCGTGTCGTGCCTTCATGTGCTCTTCATTCTTCCACCCTCTACAGTGTGTTCGGGTGTATGCGTGGTCTGCCTTCCGTACATGGGGAGTAATACAGAGACCTATCAAGAGAATCAGGTAACAGTCTGGTGCCATCACGAGGTACAAAGGCAGAGACAGAACAGAGGGAGGCAGTCTACGGGACGGGAGGCCAAAATGTTGGCATAGACACAAAAGCAGAAAAGAGAAGAAAGGGGATTTGTCTCTCTTGCAGAATGAGCGACCCACAGAAAAATGCGTAGTCTGACAATACCTTCTTCACTTTCCTTTCCGACTTCACGCCTTCCCCCTTCTTCCCTGACCTGATCAGCAGTGAGGTCAGAGCTCTCGAAGAACGGCTTGGAGAAGTCAAGACCAGCCAGGGAAGGTCCATAGACATCCTCCATCGAGTGGAGCATCCACCCACGGGGGGACAGGACGAGGCCGGTCAGGGAGGGGGCAGAGGCGTCGGGGGAGAAGGCCCACCCTCTGGAGGAGGGGAAGGAGCCAACCTTGTCGCCCACAAAGACGAACAGAGCCTTTCCGGTGTGCTCACCACCGGGCATGCCGACAGATGCAACGATGTCAATCTCTGCAGGGCGGTTGAATCCTGCGAATCTGTACACAGGTGCAACAGCCACGACTCTGGTCTTCTTGAGACCGGGGTCCTCGCACTCCTTCGTGCTCTTGGGCTCTCCGAAGGTGATCACTTCCAACTTGTCAAGGGGCAACCAGTTCTTGTGACCGGCTTCGAGAGCGAACAGATTGGCCAAAGCACCGCCCTGGCTGTGTCCGACAACCAGAAGGCCCTTTGAGGCATTCTTCCCGCACTCTGATGCCTCCTTCAGGGCATCCTGGTCCTGGTTTTTGTACTCCTGCAACCAGCCAGAGTGGGCCTTGCAGGTCTTCCCTTCAGCCATCTCGAAGTCACTGTCTCCTGTGACAAAGTTGACAGACCAGTCGGCAGCGTTGCTGAGACTGCCACGGAAAACAAGAGCGCACTCCTCGTTGCCTTTTTTCAACAGCCAGGCACGAGAGGGAACGACCTGCCCGGCAATGCCGTCTCTCTCCTCTGCCTGCCAGACTTTGACGGTCTCCCAGTCACTCAGGTCGAGGTCCTTCTTCTTCTCCTCGCCCTCTGACTCGGGGAACCGAGCAAGCTGAGCGAGACGGGAGGCGAGGTCGAGCTGCTCGGAGGCCTCTGTGGGGGTGTCCTCGGACTCTGCGTGCATAGTCGCATTCGTTTTAGCAGTCACAGGGAAAATTAAAGGTAATACTCAGTTGCACAAAATGAGAAAAAAGATAGGTACAAAAGGAAACACTGGGATCCTCTTCACTCTGTGGGGGTAATCTTTGAAAGAGAAAAAAGGAAGGGGGGGCACAAGAAGTGGACAAGAGGCTCTGCCAGCTTCCTTGGTCTTTTTTAATACAGTGGTGAAGACGCAGTGGGACCAATGCTACTGCACCTAGACAGATACCGACAGAAGAACCTCTCAAAGCAAGAGCACGAGGCGAAGAGGAGGGAAGCACGGGAAACAAGCGAAGAGACGACTTCAAGAGAAACAAAAGTAACGAAAAAGAGACCTATACAGAAAGAGAGAAAAGGAAAAGACGAAATGGACTTACGGAGACTTCTCCATCCACCTTCTGCCCGTGCGGTTCCGCAAGCAAGGAGAGCAGCGCCAGCAACCAGAAGACTCCGCATTGTCCCAACTTTGAGGTGGAATTCAGGGCTTGAGAGGTCGAAGTGTGGTCTTTACCACGGAATTCGCGCTGCACTGAGTGCTGGAGTCAATGTGAGCGTTTGCGTGACTAGACTGGTCGATGCTACGTATATGAGGCTTCCCTTGCGTGTAAGGAATGCATTGCCGGATTTGAGGACCAGCAGCAGTCTGGCACAGAGTCTGAGTCTTCAAGACGCAGAGACAAATTTTGTTGCCAATTCTATAATTAATTTCGAGACAGCCGTCTCCTGCGGCTTGTGGCCCCGGAAAGCGAAGTACAATTTCAACCCACGCGCATGCGCGCATGGGGCACTTAATTATTGCCACTTAAAGTTAGCTCGGCGGATCCCGGCCGATCGAGCTGCCGCGCACGCATCCGCTGCGGCACCGGTTCCGCACCGGTCGGACCCGGGGTCCGCGGGTCCGCCGCGGGCCGCGGGTCGCTCCAAATGCATGTGTTCGCATGCACGCGCACAAAAAAAAAAGAATTGAAATTTGTTTTCGCGGACGTCTCCACCTCCCAGTAACGTCCGTCAAATCCCTTTCATTCTTATTTGTGGATCGCAACGTATATAGAGAAAGCATTGTTACAAAACGTCACACTTGCTGCCCATCTGAACCGGTTTCATATCAAAAAGTGACTCTTCCTTGACGGTCATTCAGCCCAGGGTGTTTATAGAGCGATCGTGCAAACGCACTCGTTCTGTCTTTTAATTCTTTTGTTTTTGTCGATCTGGACGGATCTCGGAGACGGTTGACTTGGAGCAAGCGTTCTTCTTTACCCTTTTGAATTGGTCGGAAGATTTGTTCCTCGATCTGAGAGACTCAAAAAGACACAATGAGGTTTCGGAGAGGGCTTGCATTGTTGGGAGCACTTGTGCTTCCAGTGGTCTGTGCGGGTTGGTTTGTTTATCGACTAGTGCCTTTGGGCTCATTTTTGTTTCCTGATTGGAAGATCTGAATGATTTCTTCTGGCATTCGCATCAAATTCAAGTCGACATTCATCCCCCTGTCCTCCTTCTGGCTCCCCCTGTGCCGCAGATGACGGCGCCACAATAGATCAGGCGCTAGGAGGAGTGAACACGGAGGTAGATCCTTCCACTGGGGGAGATGAATTTGTGGAGAGCAGCGAAGGTGAGGGGGAAGAACAAAAGCAGGATGGAAACATTCATGTTTGTCTGTGTTTCTTTTATGTCATGCTAGGGACTCGTTGGTCGGCTGACAGAGGCGGTCATGTTCGGATATGGACGGTTGTTGACAAAGAACTGGCCTTTCTCTTCGACGTCTTGCTGTGGATTTCGTGTGTCAACCCTTCTCCTGCCCATTCGAAAGAAGGAATTCGAACGTCACTGTGAAGGAAGAGAAACGTGGGCCAATATCCACTGTCGCCCTCCGGCAGACTACTTTTGTTTCCTTCCATAGCGTGGAAACTTCCATGCACCGTTTAAGAAAGCTTTCAAACTGGCGGCTTTTTCCCATCCCGGTTTGTGTTTTGTTGCCAATGCTTTCCTCCTTTGAAGTCTTCCCCTCCGCTCTGCCTCCTTCTCTTTGTGCTGTGTGCAGCAACAAAGTGAGTTCCCGGGGATGCTGAAGGAGGGCCCCGGGAGAAGGCGTGCGTTTAAAGGAGGGGAAAGGAAAGGAGAACGCAGAGTAAAGTGCAGGAGGGGGGGAGCGAGGCAAGAGAAAAGGAATGTGAAGAGGCTGGGCAGGACTAAAGAGGACGGGACGAAGAAAAGAATAAATGGACGAATGAGTCTGTCACGGAAAGAGAGAGAAACAAAGAAGGTAAAAGAGAAGACCCGGGAAGAGAGAGAAACAAAGAAAGTAAAAGATGAGACCCGGGAAGAGAGAGAAACAAAGAAAATAAAAGAGAAGACCACTGCAAAGAAGGAAGACCTGGAGAGGGAGCTGCTGCTCCCTTGGAAGACTCCTAAAGGGCAAGTGTAGTCGGAGGCATTCAAACAGATAGAGAGGATGCCATACGACAAGAAAAGAAAAAGGGAAGGAAGGAAAGAAAGAAAGAAGGAAAGAAAGAAAAAAGAAAGCATCTTCCCTGTTGTGTCTCTTCTGTGCCTCATTCAGGAATGTGATGACAGACGAGGAGAAGGAGGCCTTAGAAGCTTCAAAAGAGACACACCAATTCCAAGCAGAGGTCTCACGCATGATGGACATCATCATTAACTCTCTCTACACACAGAAAGAGGTCTTTCTCAGAGAGGTCATCTCCAACTCTGCGGATGCGTTGGAAAAGATTCGGTACCTTTCTGTGACAGACGGCGCGGTCAGTCAGTCGGTCTTCTCATTTGCAGAGAGGGATGCAATCCTGTCGCATTTAGGAAAGGGCCAAGGGAGTTCTTGTGCAGGCGACTAAGGTCTTTATTGTGCTGAAATTCCCGAGGCGTGGACGGACGGCGGAGTTGCAAATCCTTTCCCCCGCCTCTCGAAGGACCACAGAGCAATTAAGCATTTGGAAATATTTCACCCATGCACCTGCATCCAAGCACCTGCTCTCTCTTACAGGTTCTTGGAGACACCCGAGAGCTGGACATTCGCATCGAGGCCGACAGGAACGAACAGACTCTGACGATCACAGACACAGGAGTCGGGATGACCAAGCAGGATCTTGTGAACAACTTGGGAACTCTGGCGAAGTCCGGAACCACTAATTTCCTCGAGGCTCTCTCTGGAAGCGGTCAGTTGGGATCCAGAAGAGATGAGTTTCTTCATTGTTTTCACAGTACTCACCGTCAGAGTCTTCTTCGCTTCCTGGCGACATTTCATGGAGACGGCGGGTGAACTCGTCAATAGTTCCGGGAGTCTATCGGTGAGGACTCTGGGCTTTTGTCGGCATGTACCTCGTTTCTCTTTCTCGGGCTTTCTGTGTCCTCTTGACAGCAAGTGAAGAGAGGCGTTTCTCCCTCTCGCTATTTTTTCATTCCTGTTTTTTGGATTGAATTCTTCCTTGTTTCTGATCGCTCACTGTTGAGTGTTCTGATCGCATTTTTGGCTGCAGGTGGTGACCTCTCTCTGATTGGTCAATTCGGTGTCGGGTTTTATTCAACGTACCTGGTGTCAGACAGGGTGACGGTAAGTGAGTTGCTTCGTATGTACACAGATGAATAGAATGAATGGACGAAGGCTGAGAAATGAGGTCGTGAGATCGGGTGTCGGTTGATGAAAGCAGCAAACAAAGCTGTGGGGGAGGATTCATTCGGCGTCTCCCTGAGCATGGCGGTGCGTGCGTGGTGTAGCATAAGAAAGGAGCCAGAGGTGGAACGGCAAAGTCAGCACGGCAAGTCCTTCCTCTCCTCTCCTTGCAAAAGAAACGAACTAACTCATTTGCCCCTCTCGTGCCCGTCTGTGTCCATGCATACACTTCAATATCACGTCCCTGTATAGATTTAAGAGTTTCTCACTCCTCCCCGTCCCCCTCCCCCTGACGACATGCAGGTCGTGTCAAAGAACAACGACGACAGCCAACACATCTGGGAGTCCACAGCCGACGCCTCATTCTCAGTAGCAGAAGACCCCAGAGGCAGTACCCTGGGAAGAGGTACGAAGGTGATTCTGCACATGAAGGACGACGCCACGGAGTTCCTCTCAGAGACGGTATTGAAGGATCTGGTCAACAGATTCTCTCAGTTCATAGCCTTCCCCATCTACCTGAAGGTCGGTCAGTGTGTTTGTGTTTCTGCCTGCCTGCCTGCCTCGCTGGGTTTGATTTGTCCCACGATCGGAGCGGATGTCCAGACATCTCATCTGAAAGGAACGGTGGTCTCCTGACTATTGTTGTTTTGTGTGTGCTTGTCTGAACAGGAAAGGGTGGAAAGGGTACTTCCAAGGGTGATCGGTCTTCTGGTGCCTTTCTTCTCTACAGGCTTGTTTGGCTGTCATGTTTCTGATTTCCCCTTTATTCTTTCTGTTTGCGTCCAGGTGACCAAAACGATCACCGAGGAAGTGCCCGAGGATGACGCAGAGGAGGAGGAGGAGTCCGAGGACGGAGAGGAGAAGAAGAAAAAGACAAAGACCATCTCGAAGGAGGTGAAACAGTGGGAACAGGTGAACACACAGAAGGCCATCTGGTTGAGGTCGAAGGACGAGATCGAGAATAACGAATACGATGAATTCTACAAGGCCATCGCGAAGGACTGGTCCCCTCCCCTCACTTACACACACTTCTCAGCAGAGGGTGAGGTCGAGTTCAAGGCGATCCTCTTCTGCCCCCAGTCGGCCCCCACAGACATGTTTGATAACTACTACAACAAACATGCACAGATCAAGCTTTTTGTCAGGTCCGTTCACGATGTTACCTCGGGCGGCCTTTAATTGCTTCTTTCTCTTCACTGTACGACCGGCCGCATCTTTCCTCTCATGTGCTTCTTTCGCGTCCTGGTTGTTTTATTCGGCGTTCTGACAAAATCGCACACAAGTGTTCTGAATCTCTTTGAGAAGAGAATGCACAAAGCAAAGCGACGACCCATTCACGTGCCTTTTCCATTTCTTTCTCTGATGGTGCTTTTCAGACCCTTGGCGTGAAGCGAATCTTTACAAACACACATACACGCACGGACACGGAAAAATCTGTTTAGTCGTATTCAAGCCTATCCCGATACCCTCCCTCACTGTGCCTCAACTGCATGCCTGGCTGCAGACGTGTGCTGATTACCGACCAGATGGAAGACCTCCTCCCCTCCTACCTGAACTTCATCAAGGGTGTGGTCGACTCTGACGACCTTCCCTTGAACGTCTCAAGAGAGCAGCTCCAACAACACAAAATCCTGAAGGTCATCTCAAAGAAACTCGTCAGAAAGATTCTGGAGATGTTCAAGAGAATGCTGAAGGAGCACGAGAAGCAGGAGGAGGAAGGTTCGTCCGTCCGTCTGCCTTAAGATGTTTTTCTTTCTGTCTCTCCAACGTTTTTCTTTGCCTGCTCCTCTGTCCTTTTAAATCCATAGTGGGTTAATTGCCTGTGTCTCTTTCTCTTTCTACCTTGCTTCTATTGGTTTCCTGTTCTGACTGTATCCGCTGGTGAGAAGTAAAAAGATGAAACGCAGCACGACTTTGTTGCCTGTGTGTTTTCTTGAGCTGTAATTTTCTTTCTTTCCTGGTTCTTTGTTCTGTTTTCTCGTTTTCTTTCGCTCGTCCGCCCTTCCTGCGTTTCCATGAAGTTCCGATCAAGATACGAGAGAACAAAGATCTCCCCGCCAGTCGCTATGTGTATTTGTCTGTGGCCGCAAAGCGTTCGAAGTCCAGGAGGAAGAGCAGACAAAAGGCAAATGCAAGTCTTCTCAGAATGATCCATTTGCGTATCCACTGTGGGTTTTGAACCAACCAACCAACCAACCAAGCCTGTGTGTGCAGACGAGGACGAAGAGGAGGCTGAGGAGGACGGTGAGAAGAAGGAGAAGGAGAAGAAGGGAGAGTCGAAATGGGACAAATTCTACACCCATTTCTCCAAGTCCCTCAAGCTGGGCTGCTACGAGGATGACACCAACAGAGGCAAAATCGCCAAACTGTTGCGATTCTACACCTCCAAGAGCCCAGAGAAGCAGGTCTCCCTCGACAAGTCAGTTTTCTTTTTCGTCGGACGCGGAACGGGCAGAGAGAGAGAAAATGTCCTTCGACTCTTCACTAAGCCCTCCTTCTGTTCTTGAAGTCCTTTTTATCTCAACAAAAGTAGATGTCTCAACACTTGAAGACTTCGGATTCGCATCTTTTGTCGATGTGGTGACAGAAAAGGCTGCGTTCGCTCGACAGATGAAAACAAAGCGGCACAGTAACAACACATGAGGAGCAAGGAAAAAGCCGGGGGGGATGCATGATCGCAGATAGGCTCTAGGAAAGTGAGAGAAACAGAGAAAAACACGAGGAGGTTGACCGACTAATCTGTCTACAGAAAACACGAAGAGAGGATGGGAGGCTGAACAGGGTGAGCGGAAGGGGGAACTGACTGAGATCATCCATCCATCCATCGCGTTGATGAAGAGAGAGGAGTCTGTCTGCCTGACACAGAAGGCTGGTGTATTTTCTTTTTTCTGGTTCCTCTCTGCCGCATTCCCGAATGCCATTCCATTCCCCTGTGTCTCGCTTCCTTGCCCACCTCCCTTTCTGCCTTCCTATCTGCAGGTATGTCGACGGAATGAAGGAGGACCAGGACGCGATCTACTACATGGCAGGCGAGAGCGTCGAGAAATCGATGAAGTCTCCCCATCTTCAGGTAAGTACGCTGGCGTGTCTGTGTTTCTGGCTGTCTGTAAATTGTTCTCTGGAGTCTTTCAATTTGCAAAAAGAGACTGATCTATCCTTTCCAGACAGACACGCACGTTCAATGAAGTTTCTGCTCTCCGCTGTTCCTCTCAAGTTCTTCCTCTCTCCTTGCATGATCCGCCCGTCTTCTGTTTTCTCTCCACGGGATTTGAAGAGTGCAACTGGGAATTCCGGTTCTCCCTCCCCTTTCTCTTCTGAGGGCTTGAGGTGTTCAAGACTGACTTTGGTTTTCCTGTAGAAGTCACCATTTGTTTCACAGTACGTAAATATCCTCTCTCTCCATGCATGCACAATCTCTCTCTTCCGGTGCGTGCGTGAATCAATCAGGTGTTCAAGAAGCGGGACCTGGAGGTTCTCTTCTTGACCGAGCAGATGGACGAGCCCTGCATCCAGAAGCAGACGGACTTTGAGGGAAAAAAGTTCATCTCCATCCAGAAGGGTCAGGCCAAGCTGTCAACCACAGACGAGGAGAAGAAGAGACAGAAGAAACTGAAGGAAATGTACGAGCCCCTCCTCAAGTGGTTCAAGGATCTGCTCGGAGACAGAATCGGAAAGGTAGGTCAATCAATTTGACTCAAACTGGCAAACTATGCTGTATTTGTATGTCTTACTGTGGTAGTTGTGTGTGTGGCTGAATGGTCTCCTGTTTGAAGAGGGAGCCCGCAGTCTCCCGTGCGATGAGAAAATCTTTCTCGGTCTGGAGTTTTTCTGACCTGTCTCTTGACTGTTTGGGCATTGAGGATGGCAAGTCTGAGGGAGGGACAGCTGACATGGATTGCCCCCTCTGATGCTCGCACGCACATGCTTCCTTGTACTTATGTGCCCTGTCTGCATGCAGGTCGAGCTCTCGAAGCGTCTGGTTGAGGATCCCTGCACCGTGGTCTCTTCAGAGTACGGGTATTCAGCCCAGATGGAGAGGGTCATGAAGACACAGGCATTCGCAGACAACAGCCAGATGAAGTGGATGATGGCCAACAAAATCTTCGAAGTGAACCCGAACCATCCTGTTGTGGTGGATCTGCTTACAAAGGTCTGTATGTCGGGCAGGGCAACACTGTTTTTCTGTCCGTCCATTCCTGTATGGACGTAGAGAGAGAAAGAGGAAAACTGAAATGAAAGAGTGGGAAAGAACAGCACACTCTCTGTTTATGCCTATCCACTGGAAGAAACTTTCGCCGCCTCAATCACTTATTTTGACAGAGCTGGTAGTGGTCAGTTTGATGCACGCACGCACGCACGCACTCTCATACACGCATACTGACATACGCACCAACGCTGCCCGTCCACACTCTTTGTACCCTTTCTTGCCCCAGATTGTCCTAAGTCTGTCGTCTGCCTCTTCATTTGTTCAACCAGAGACAGATCAAATGAAGGCGTAAACAACCCACACAACACACGAATGTATGACTGTGCAGATCAAGGAGGAGCCTAACGATGAGGCCGCCAAGAAGACCGCAGAGCTCCTTTTCCACTCCTCCATGATCGCTGCCGGATATGAGGTCGAGGCTCCCACCACGATCGCCTCTGCCGTCTACAGGTCGGTCTAGAAAGGCGCAGGCAGAGCTTTGTAGACAGATAAAAAGGCAGAAAAAAAAATGACGAACAGATGAAGGCAGACCGAAAGGCGGGCAGGTGGATGGACGGATAAGGGTGGAGGCACACAAAATCATTTCGCGTTTTGTGCTCTCTCCCTGTACTGAAGGCTCTGCATCTGCATCTCTCTCCCGCCCGCCCTCTCTTTAGACCCTTCCTCGCTTCCCCTTTCCTTCTTCTCTGCTTTCCTCCTACACGTACTCCTGCAGGCTTCTCTCGAAGGAGTTGGGTGTGGATCCCGACGCACCCGTTGAGGACGTCGACGTGGGTCCTCTGGACGACGAGGAGAACGAGAACGAGGACGAGGAGGAGGACGACGAGGAAATTGACCCGACAACCCCCGAGGGACAGAAGGGTGCGTGCGTCAGTCAGCCAGGCAGGCAGGCAGGCAGGCAGTCAGCGTTTTCTGCTGACAGAGTTTGGTGGAACAGCGGTGTTTCAAAAAAGCACGACAGGATTTCGAAGAGGTACATCCGAGCGCTCAGGCAGGCACGCAGGAAGTCTCTGTGAGATTTCCCACGTGATTTCAGACGCTTTGGTGTTCTGGTCGGAGTGAAGTCTTTCTTTCGCGTCTGCTGCTTGGGTTTGTACTCATCGGCATTTCTACTTTCTTTCTCGAATCTCTGTCTGAATCCTGAAGAAGGATCGAAAGAGTTGTCGTCAGTCGATTGAAATGAAAGGACCAACCATAAATAGAAACAAACACAATTAAATGGTTGCATCACTGCATGACTGCAGCGGAGCTTGACCGTCTGGTGAAGGAGGCCATGGAGGAGAACGAGAGGATGAAGGGGGAGAGTGAGGGAGGAGAGGACGACGACTCAAGTGGAGGACACGACGAGCTCTAGACTCACGCACTCACTAACTCGACGTCTCATTCTCTTTCTGAAGCTCCGTCTCTTCGGAAGAGCGTGAGCGAGGAATGTGCTCGCGGGAGGGAAGAAAGGCGGGGGATGTGTTGAACTGAGAACAGAGAGAGGCAAGCCGTGTGGGAAGGGTGTGAATAAGACATTCTTCATCTGCAACTCTCCCTTGGTTGAATGTCGCTCTCTCCATCCATGTGTTTTTGGAGCGAGAAAGAAACTGAGAGAAAAGGCGATCTTGCCTTTTCTCTTCCTCGACTGCTGTTGCCGAGTCGTCTTTCGGCATCGACATCCTTCCTTTCTCTCCTTGTAGTGTGTCCATTCCTCTCTCTCCACTCACCTTTAGCCTTGGCTTATCTACTACGTACCTGACTTGTTCGTTCCTCTTCTTTCTCTGAATAAAGCCGACGACCTTGTTTCTTTTCCTCCATTTGTTTGTTTTGTGCAAAGTTGTGAAGGTGGCAGACGAAAGAACGAGACTATTTAAACACCACTGAATGACCGAAGGGGAAAGACGTCACAGCGGAGGAGTACAGGCAGGGGTGTCATCGTCTGGCGACGTCTGCGTTTGTCGGCATCTGACAACTACATCAAAAGCGTAGAGCACAAGCACAAGAGAGTACGAACACAGGCTGAGTGGTTCCTCTCTCCTTCATCTCTTTTTCTCTGTCCCTGCCTCCCCATCTTCCTTCCTGACCGTCAGTCTGTTGTTTTGTCTCCGTGTGTTTGTCAAAAGAAGATTCGTGAAAGAAGAGTACAAACTAATACAAGCTTTGTCAATCTTTTGTTCAGGGCAAAGGGGGATCCGAAGGTTGTGCGCTGATTTATTTGGATTGCGTTTCTTAATTTGCCTACAGAAATTGATCCACAGACGTACAATTAAAAAAACATGTGTTTCAATTAATTCATGATTTTGGCAATTTATGCTGAAACGCAACGCAGGTGCGATATGTAAAGCTAGTTGTGAAGTCTATCCCTCTCTTATGGTCAAATCACCTAGCAAATCAACAATTTAGGCTAGCAATTCGGGTACATATTTCAATATTTTTCTAATTTTGTAGTGACCAGATTTCTAACTTGGTGATTTGATTCATTTAAAATATTTTACATTGGCAAACTTCTGAATATAAACCTAAGAATGAATTGTAGTTTATATATTTTTATTAATTGGCTAAAATGGTTTTAGCTCTGTAATGATGATCGATGTGACTTAACCCGCCAGTCATCGTGTAATATTCTCAAATATATAGAAGTCATCCATGCATGCATGTAATGTAAAAATGTATTTAAAGGATAAGATCACATAGAATATGATTAATGTATGAAGGATCGGCTTCCTGCCTCAATGCTGAGCATTCGACGTACGGCGAAGAGGCCAAGTCATTTTCTTTTTTTCTTTTTTTTTTTTTTTAAGAAAAACTTTTTTTTATACATTCAATTCAGCCTCAAACTGCCTCAAGCCTCACAATCCTTTAAAAAATTATTACTGATGTTTTGAACTGACAGAAAAGGCATAAAAAGTAGAAAAGGTGTCTCAAGGCCTTGTCCCCCCGAACTCATGCAGTTTAATTTTCACCAGGCTCTACCCTCACAAAGCCACAACCGGTATAAGCCCTAGAACGAGCCTACATAGAGTCACACACAGACAAACGCACACACATACACATACACACACACATACACACACATACACACACATACACACACACACACACACACACATATACACACACACACACACACACACATACATACACAGATAGACAGACAGACAGACAGACAAAGACAGACACACAGACAGACAGACACACACACACGCACATACACATACACACACACACACACACACGCATGCATACATACACACACACACACACACACACACACACACATACATACACACACACACATACAGAGAGAGAGAGAGAGAGAGAGAGAGAGACAGAGAGAGAGAGAGATAAACAAGGAGGCCACAAATCTAGCATGAGACAGATAAGCATGAGGACAGGCAAGCAGTGCCGGACAGATAGAGCAAGCAACTAAGCAAAAAAGGAGTAAAAAAAGAGAAAAGGATACAGACAACACATACGAGCAAAGAGCGGGCTTGTATCAGAGATATTCATAATTTGCTCATGCAAGATTCTTTTTCAGCACTCATACAACTGCTGCGGGGGACTGTACAGGCCTTCAAAGTGCGCTGCATGTGCGCGTAGTCCTTCTGCATGAGTATATATCCACAAACGTGAATTTGCACACACACATGTATATGCTCACACATACCTTAAAGTTTTCTTAATTCACCACAGTGGATTAAATTACGGTCATCGTGCAGAGCAGTCGCTCTATATCTTTCTCCTGCCGAGATATGTCTGCAAACAGTCAGCCGCAATCAGCCTTTCATGCCCCTCAGGACGCCAGAAATGGAGTTTTTTAAAGATAAATATGCAAACAGACTACACTGAGTCTCCCTCTCTCTCTGTATTAACATATGTATGTGCAAGTGTACGGAATGGCTCATGTACTCGCAACCGCATTCAACATTATTCTTCTACCATTTTTAAGGAATTCCTCGTTTCTCTCTCTCATACACTGACAGTCTGTCTCCCTTTCCCCCTAGATCCTTTAAATTTCCCCTCCTGTTTGGACCCGCCCTTTCCAACTTCCCTTTTCTAACTGCACTTGTCATCTGACTAATCATCTATACGTGCCCCTCTTTGCCCCTCCAACCGTTCTGGTCCTCCCTTCACCTCGTTTCTCCACTTACTGATCTTTCCAACCAACCCCACACAAAGTGTCACTCACTCACTTACCTGATGCTGAAGGGAGCTCCTCGCGCCATGCAGGCGTACATCATCCCCTCCCGCTCCTCCTGATCCGCCCACCCAGCCCCTTCTCAAATTTCTTCAGACTCTGCGGTATTTTCTTCTGCATTTTTTCCCAGCGTGCCGCGATCAGCCTCTTGTTCCTCTCTGCTGGAGAAATATTATTTTTTGCTGCTAGCCATGCACTCCGGCGCTTTGTGTACTTAGCTGCCTCCACTGCCTCTGTCGCCTTGCTTTCTTGCATATAAATAAATGTGGTGCTTGGAGAGGTTTACTGTTGTAACAGTTAAAAAAACACCTGTCTCCGACAGGTTCATCTGTGTTGTATCTTCTGCTCTGTATGTGTAGGTTCGACGTGACTTCCAACCACCGACCCTCGGGTCACTACGTTTCCTCTACGCCATCCAACGGCCATCCAACGGCCTTCCGGGTCACAGTGCCTCCCAAACGAGAAAGCTTCTTTGCTTTGTGGATCTGAAAGTTTGTCTTGAAAAACTATGCAGAGTGATAGAGTGTAAGAAGCAGAGAACACGGTATGAACATACGGTGGCCGTCAAAAGCAAGGGGCATAAAAGAAGCGCTGCGTCATCCAGAATCACAGCAATAGCAACAAGAAGCATCGGCACACTGAGCTGTTATTTTGATGTACCTCAACCTGCCCCTCCGGTGACTCTTCCATCTCCATGGACGACTTATGCGAGGCCTATATCTGCAAGCTGCACAGCATGCAAGGAAAAGAAAGAGGAAAAAGCAACGAAGCTCCACTCACTGAAAGCATTGATCTTTCGTATATACTCCTCTCTTTGCCCCCCCTTTCTCTCTCTTCACCTTAATCTCTTTATGGGGATCGATTTGAGATGAAATTTCATCAGATGAATGCAGAATGCCATGCATGGGGTGAGGGTCCAATCTTTATAAGCCGAAGAGATGGGAAACTGACGATGGTCAGCGAGATGATCAAGGTCTTTGCATTGATCAGGACTAGGATCAGGAGCAAAACGTTAATAAGGGGTGAGTCAGACTGAGTTGCAGAATTGATTGTCTTCCTCGCCTGATTCACTTTCTGTGTCTGCTGCATTTCGCACTACCATCCTACTAATTTTTTAAACGGCTAAAGAAGCCAAGATGGTCGTTCGATTTCCTCTTCTCTCTGAGCTCGAACCCATTGACGGACTGACCTTACAGACCAGTTCGTCCGTGCGACTAGTCACCTGCTGAGCTAACAGTATGTTTCCGGTCTTTACGTCTCGATGCACGTTGGGGGGGCTCTGGCGGTGCATGCCATTCAAGGCTTTGGCGACATCATGGAGGATTTTTGTTCTCTGCCTCCACGACAGCAAGAGGGAGGTCTGCTGGAAAAGGAAGTCGAAGACCGTCCTTCTACAACAGAACTCTATGACCAAAAACAGCAGCTGGGCTACCGTTGAAACCCCCATCAGCAATACCACATTGGGGTGGTGGAGCTCTGTATGCATTTCCACTTCCTTTTTAAACTTCTTTTGAAACTTCTTTCTCCTTTCTTCCATCACCTCTGTCAGTGAGTCAAATCCCTTCCACAACTTCAGAGCCACCTCTGTTCTCCTCCCCCGCCCCAGGAAAACGTTAGTAAAGGCCCCGTTGTCGATGAGGCCTCCCCAGCAAATCTCGTCAGGTGAGACCTCGAGACCTATAGGAAGCCTCGAAGTCGAACTTTCCTATGGATCTTCTTGCGGTCTGTCCCCTCGTTTTGAGAGTGAGAGATAAAAATCATGTAGGACGCAACAGACATGCACCACCAACAGATGCGCACGACCAATTTCTGAGGGGACGGAAGGATACAAAGAAAACCAGGGTGGAGAGAGTGACAAACAAAGAGCTAGGCTGGAAGAGAGACGTCTATTTAAACAAGAAAAAATGACATACAGAAGAAATAAGAGAAACATAGAGACCGACTAACCTGATTGATGACTTGATTATCCAGTCCTTAGGTCATATCATCTGCCCGAAGTTCCCCCTGAAGTCCCCCGAAACTCTCCCCCCCCACCCTACCACTTCTGTCTACTTCAATAGCCTGCACACGCAGCTGTTGGCAGAGCATTCTCCGAGAATGCCATACTACGGTGACCCTCTTAGCTTGGGCTGATTGCACCTGCACCCAATTTTAACGAAGAGGAAAAGCCACACGCAAAAAAACTAAAAGCTGTGCTCATAAGCAGACAGAACAATCTCAAAGTGTTCGTTTCTACATCTACTGTTGCATCACTGTTGCTCAGGGTCAAACTGGAGGTGGCAACAACAAGACTGTAAAGGCAAAAAAGAAGGACAGGGACTGAAAGAAGATGCCAGTGTAGGGCGTAAAGAATGTGGCGACAGACGTTACCGGACGAGTCGACACACGGCAAAGAGATATGCTGCAGTGCGCAGCGTAATAAAGGAGCGGGCGGTCGGTTAGTAGCGAGAGAGAAAGAAAAAGAAAAACAAGTATACAGAAAAGCAAAGAGATGAAAGCTAACAGGCAGAAAGAGACCGGAAGTGTTAGGTTCTCTTCGAAGACATCGACTTAATTATAAAAAAATCAAAAAATGCAATTAAAGAGGACATCAGATCATGGGAATCTTCAGAAATAGCAATCAGACACAACCAGACCTTTAGAGATGGGGCTTATCACTCAGAGCACTCCTTCTGCCTGAGTTGCTTTCTCTGTCATGCACCCGGGTGTGCCAGCTTCACGAAAGATTTGTTGGCCTACCTGGGTTACTCAATTGAGGACCCGCATCTTTTTCTTTCACTGCAATGTCTACAAAAGCAAGTATGGGATATGCAAAGATCGTTCAAGAGAAAACAATACGAAAGGATTAAGCCATGCACGAGAAGGTTTCTCAACCATATCGATGCATCCACCTAGAGACGTTTGTTGTCACGACAAACTTCGTCCCCTCTCTATCCCGCAACCGTGAAGAAAGGATGATCCCCGTCCCTCACACAGTCCAGAAAAGGCCCGCAGATGTTTGGGGGCCTTTTGGGCAGTGCAAGCTGGTTCTGTGAGTTTAACAAATTGTTACCAGACTGGCACAACAAACGTCTTCCCGGCTGGCTGGCCCGTGTTACAGATCAACTGGCACAAGAATCATTTTTTGTTAGATTGCCCGTTCAAAATCCTGATAGCACTAAGCTGAGCTCAAACCTGTTTGATCAGTAGATGGCGCAAGGGACTGTATCGATACTTACCCGAATTATCCATCGAGCTTTCGAAGTAACAATAATCTGCCCCATCTTAAGAAGATACGGGAAACACTTCTTCTTCACCCTAAGCTCTTAGGGTGAAAACACCCTTGATATAAGCCTCAATAATCGTCGCAGAATGGATCTGACATGAATCTGCTCAGCCTAAGCCAGAGAGCAAAAAGAATAAGATTGCTGAAATGATGGATTGCTGAACACTCCCGCGAAATGATGGTGAAATGCCTCCGCGATCATATTTTTTTTCAAGCCCTTATACGCGGCGGCGCACCCTTCGCCCCCCCCCCCGCGCCGCCAATGCTCAAGGCAGCCTCATGCATGAAAACGAACAGACAGGCCGGTATCTTCTTTACACCATACGCTAAAATTCTTTGTTAAGCATGCTTTCACTATGTTTTGATTCAAAACTTTTGACAAACGTTGTGTTTTGGAAACTCAATTTAAAACACACGATTTTAATTCTAATTTATTTTAGTTCAATTAGAAATATTGTTAAAATAAAAATGGTTAGGTATGTTAGGTGTTAACTAGTGTTACGTAAGTGGGGTGATACGACTCTGTACGAGCACATCTCTTATACAAAAGTATCCTTCCCCTACCATAAGCCCTTTACATAGTTTGTCCGACTCATAGTTCATTGTACGACACTTCATTCTTTGAAAGGAGTGTTATGGTGTTTAGTTTTTATTTGTTGTTTACGTTTTTCTTAGTTTTCCCTAAGTTATCCTAAATTATGAACGCTATTAAAGAGATCAACCTTTCTAAAATAATTTTTCTACATTTAATTATATATGAAAAATCAATAGAAAAAATATGTTTTTAATTAAGTTTTTATCAATAAATTTGGATTTCAATTGGGCGATTAGGGGTTCCAAACTTTGAAATTCAATTGTTTCATTGTCCGTAGGGATAGCTATCATTGGCTATCATATCAATATTGATCGATATTGATAAATATCGTATTGTATCGATATCGTTTGACCTCTAAAAAAGGCTATATTGTCAATATTTCCGATATTGACATAAAGTTTTTAGTGTATAAGCCTAAAACCTAGTGCAAACGGTAGTGCAAACGGTATTATTTGAGTCATGATTTGACATTCCCTGATCCTAAAAATTTTAAAAAAGTTTTTTGAAATATAAAATTTATTTAGTAACTAGCAAAAAATTGTGTAGAGCTTCAAACTATAAGGGGGGCTTTGCCCCTCTTACCCCCAAAAAATAAATATTTTGCGATATTTTGTCAAAACACTAGCTGAGACACATATATATGAAATATATTTCAGATTGAAACACCACAAAGCAATAATAATTGAGAAGCTTTTGCATATAATGCTCTGTCCCCCTGAAACTTCTCAATCCACCGTACAATCACTGCATGCCAAGTGCATTAAAAATGGATATCATTGACTGAACACCAATGGCGAAGTGACAAACTTCAATGACAGAGTATAGATGTCACCATCGGTCACCATTGACTCACCAAATAACCATAACCTCACTCGTGACTGACCTCTCTGAATCTCAGTTCGCTCATATTAACATCGTGGTCGATCGAAGCACCAAGATGGTATGATGGTGTTTCCACCAATAATTAATTAGAATGAGAGTACCGTATTGCCTCTCCACACTATTTTCTTTAGAGGGAGGGACAACGACCTGACATATTTCATGGCACATTATTGGTTTGACCTCCAAAAATAAAGTCAAACATCAGACCTTATCATATGTTTTTAAGAGAGCACCTCTCTGACAGTACGAGCTACTTAAAAGCAGAATGTTCAAGTTTGTCCACGCCTGCGGTGTAGCTGATCAAATTTATCCGCGCCTGCAGCGTGACCGATCAGTTCATCCATGCTAGCGACGCGGCTTTACGACCTATGCCTTATGAGTTTGATTGAGCTTAAAACGGTAACAGTTGAGCTATTTGAGCATATAAAACATGTTGTTGGTCATTTTTTGTATAATAATCTACATAATAATAAGAAGTGTTATAAAGGGGTCAAGGACTTTCAAACAACTTAAAATAACCTTCTAAATAACTAATGATATGTTGTTTAAAAGATATCCTAGAGCTTGCCTTCAGAACTATAGTTGTTATCGCTACATATCGCTACTACTAGATTCGCTAGCTAAAAAGACTTAGTTTCGAGTACTTAGGCTCTCTAAGACTTCAGTTGTCTGTAGTTTTTCCAAATATCACTTCCTGTGCCCTTCATAAACAGGCACTTCAATCAATCAATCAATAAGTCAGACAATCAATCGATGGAGACGATGGCACAAAGTGAAGCCATCGCTCAGAATTAAATTAAGCCAGCGCATGCCAGCGCGGCAGCATAGATGCATAACAGCAGGCGGTGGCGGGCGGCGGCGGGGGGGAAGAACGGTATATACGTTTACTTTCATACAGAATTTTTTTTTAGTCAAAAAATAACTAGCTATACAAAAAATAACAAAAAATGTCCGGTTATCAAAAATGGTAAGTCAAAAAAGCAACTTAATTGCCGGAATTTTATTAATAAATTTGGGTAAGTTGCCTTTTTGACTTACCATTTCTGATAACCAAAGTCACCAAACATTTTTTTTAGTTATGCAAAATATTTGGCAAAGGCCTTTAAAACTTTGCGTTTGTTTCTAGTCGCTTTAAGCCCGCTTTGTACCGCTTTGTACACCAATTTTCAGCTTTATATACTCCACATACTTCTCGAGATCCATGCACTATCCAGACTTTTTCAAATTGGCAAGTTGACTTTTCAAAAAGGTAAGTCAAAATGTCTGGTAACCGGACTTTTTCACTAGACATTCCACCTGACATTCTTTAGGGTGGGAATACAAGGATCTCAGCCGCAGGCTCAACACAGGCCATAACACGGCCCAGTAATGCTGGCCTGCATACATGGCATGCATAGACTAAGGCATGCATGGGCCGCCGTCTTGCACACGCCAAGACCTACGCATCCCTAAAAACTTAGTAAAAAGTAGGAGACCCTGAGACGGACATCGATATCGATTCATATTATCGAACTAGATATCGAATCGATATTTCCTAGAATTTGCTAGAAAGCAAACTGCCCGATATCCGATATCGATTATTCGATATCGATACGATTTTTTCCAATAATTTTTCGATATCGATACGATAGCCTCCCTATAATTGTTCCTGGCATTATCCCAATGAAACTGGTAATTTTGATATGGATTGCATAAAAAATTAAAAACTAATTGAAATAGAAAAGTTAATTAGCTACAATGACTGGCAACAGATAAATATAGCGGGAAAGCTTAGTGCAGAACCTATAAATCAATTAATCAACCACTCTTAATTTAACCTAGAATTTAACGATTTTTACTGGGGGTTTTATCTTTAAATAATTTACCAAGTCGATCTACAACAATGTAACAAGTTCTAACAACATGAAAATTTTTGACATTCAGATTACATATATTCTCACTAACAATTTTTATGCATGATGTATCATAATTTTCAGCTCTTGGTTGAACATCGTTTGCAACAGTTACCATTTGCAAAAGCATCTGACACTTTGGTCCGATAGGCTTTGCATTTCGCGTCTCTCTGGAGATCTTGATCCCCGGGATCATCCTCACAGCCCGGTGACAGCCGGGAACGACCTTTTTCCTGGCTGCTTTCTGTATTAAATTAATTATCCGGATTGAGGTGTTTGTTTCTTCAGGGTCTGCTTGTCAAAATTTGTCAACACTGCACACACATGCACATCCACAAGCAGAGACGGACAGAGAGACAGCCGGGAGACAAACAGACCATTCATTCAACGATCACACGCACTCCTGCCGACCGTCGGCTGCTGCGTGCTTCGGCATGCTCTGCGATCGGGGAGGGAGGAAGGAAAGGCAAAGAAAGGAAAAGAGTCACGGCACGTACACAGCGGTAGGTGCTTAGATGAAGGGGTGAATGGATCAGCAGACCAGGCCGGGCTCGCGAGTAAAGATGCCCATTCTTAAATGAATGGATGGCTCCCCCCTCCCCTCCCCACGTTCGAACCATACTGATTCATTCATGTGTGAGAGAGAGGTGTTCGTGTGTAGAAGTCACCCTTGAACGGGAAAGTATTCGAGGAAAAAGGGAAGGGTGAGTGCATACACTCACTCACCGATCCAACTCGTAGTCCCTTTTTTTGTCGGACCGGCTAACTGGTCAGAAAATGAAAAGCTTTTCGTTTCTTTTGTCTGTTTCCACCCAATGAAATAATGAAATCACCAATGCGTCTTCCAACGAAATCATTCCTGCAGTCATTCGCACATCTATTCACCGCCTTTGGTCTCCGTCTGTCCGTGCGTACCAAGCAGGGGGGGATCCTCATTCAATGTTTCAGTCAGTCGGTCACGTGAACGAACTTTGTCTTGTGACTTCTGACGCATCCAGAGAGGGAGGAACAGACAAACAGATTGAGACAGAAAGAAGGGGGAAAGAGGGAAAGGTATTCACTCAGGTCCGTCTGTCCGATCACCTCTCTCGATGGAGCCGATCCGTTCACGTGCAAGCAAGCATTCTTTTGCCTCTTGCGTGGCTTGATTGCCTTAATTGTCCCTCTCAACCTCTCCCTAGCTGTCTCTCTCTGTGCACACAGGGGGCCGTCTCTCTTCCTCCCACTCCCTCTCTCCCTGTCGCCCCCCCTCTTCTTCCGCCAGTTTCACTTATCCCCCCCCCCTCCCAACAAAAAGAAAGCAGGAAACGGCGGGAAAGGTACATCCCGTCCCCTGCGCATCACCGCATAGAAAGGAGCATGGCTGCCGGATTCTCCAGCATGTTCTTCAGCCTGCACACACACACACACACACACACACACACACACATACACACACACATACACACACACACACACATACACACACACATACACGCACACATACACACGCATACACACACACACACACACACACACACACAATCACGCAAGGGCCGAGAGGCAGTGAAAGCCAATAGGGGAAGGCAGGAAGAGACAGAGAGCCGCACCGAAATACGGGCGTGCCACAAAGCACATAGCTAGCAGAGGAAATGGGCGTGCGCGTGCACACTCACATGCAGAGAGAGAGAGAGAGAGAGAGAGAGAGAGAGACAGAGACAGAGACAGAGAGAGAGACAGAGAGAGAGAGACAGAGACAGAGACAGAGAAAGAGAGAGAGAGAGAGAGACAGAGAGGGAGAGAGAGAGAGAGAGAGAGAGAAAGAGAGAGAGCTGGACGGTGAGAGAGATCCATTCAACGCCCCCCACACCGTCAGAAGGCAGAACAATTCGGCCCTTTTCTGGTCGTGTCCCAAACCAAAAACAGAGAAGCAGCGAAAGGAGAAAAAAAAATCATCGCCCCCCCCACGGGGACTGCCGACAATGTACAACTACAACAAAAATAATGAAAGAAGAAAGAGACTCACTCCAAGACAAAGCGCGCCACCGTTGCCCCATCAAGATGTCGGTGGTCAGCCGAGACGGCCACGTTCATCACGTCTCTCTGCATCAGTCCGCCCTCAGCGTCTAGTTGGACTTCCTTCTTTGTCCTTCCGAGGGCAATGATCGCAGCCTGACCGTCAAAGGTGACAGCCTTGACGTACGTGCCTGCAATCACACCGACGTTCGACAGAGAGATCGTGCCTCCAGTCAAGTCTCCCGGTGCGAGCTTGTTGGTTTGCGCGAGCTGCTGCAGTCGCATGAGCTCGTGCTGAATCTCCATCACAGAGAGGCTCTCGCAGTTCTTGATCGTGGGAACAACGAGACCTCCGGGAGTGTCGATTGCAACGGAGATGTTGTGAGCGCCATAGAGCGTGTAGCTGTCCATGGTGTCTGCGTTGAACTTGCTGTTGATGATGGGCACCTTGGAGAGAGCAAGGGAAATGGCCTTGACGACAAACGGCGTGATCGTCACCTTCTTCCCCTCCTTTGCGAGAAGATCCTTGAGAGAGCTGCGGGCTGCGAGCTGCACTCACTCGAATCAGACACACACAGGGAGACCGACGAAAAGAGAATGCAAGGAGGGATATAAGGAAGAAACGATGATTCAGCCTGTACACAGCATGGCGTGATGGACAGAGAGAGAGTGTTGCTCGGTAGATTTCAGCGGTTCAATCTCAAAAAAGTTCGAGTGCAGAGAATTCAAAGACAAGAAACGAGAGCAGCATCTTTCGATCGATCGAAGAGATCCATTACATTGGTAGCACATGCAGAAGAAGGAAGGCGCACTTCTGTGAGGAGTCCATACTCTTACGGATAAATGCGGAGAACCCCGAAGAGAGAGACTGGGCACAAAACACACGCAGACACGCACGGCAGGTCGAAGCACTCGATCGGGATGGAAGAGGGACCGACAGAAAAAATGCCGAAAGAATCTCAACATGAAACCGAGCATCCATGCACAGGAACGGACAGACGTACGGACGCGAAGAGAAAGAAGGAAGCTTTCTTTGTTTGACGAACGAACCAAATCAGTCATATCGATCTCCTCTCCGATGTTCATCTGGGGAACCTTGAGGGAGTCGTTCATTGACTGCACACATACATACACACACAGACAGATGGCTACCAACCAAGTCATTCATTCATCCGTCTATTGAGCGTGATGCAGCCGCCCATACACACTATGACGTCAATGGACATCATGTCTATCTTAGAAGAAGAAATAAAACCTTACGAAGTGCACCGAATGCCGAGGGAGAGAGAGTTGGAATGGAGGGCTAGAGACAGAAACAAAGATAAAAAGGGGGTCCGAGGGAGA
Organism: Chromera velia; assembly: GCA_018398765.1. Taxonomy (NCBI): domain Eukaryota; family Chromeraceae; genus Chromera; species Chromera velia. The sequence goes on along the minus strand of JAHBMJ010005726.1, from coordinate 26,007 downwards.
GAAAGAGAGTGAGAATCCCTCCCTCCCATCAGATATATGTTGCACTCACTCACTCACTGATCACTCATTCATTCATCTCAGACAGACCTTGACCATTGCCTTCGGGAATCCCTTCAACTGGACCGTCCTGCATGCATGGGAGGGGGGGCACGCGGTGGGGGAGGGGGAGCGGCTCTAGAGGGTAAGCAACTCGAAGACGAAAAAGTCCAGGAAGGAACATTCTGTCGGTCGACTCTCGCACGGAACTTTCTCGATCTGCTTCATGGAAGCTGATGTGCCCACAAAATCCAAACGATGCACACAGCGATCCGACTGACTAACTGACTGACTTGGTCTCAGTGGTTTCTTCGAACAGCACTGTCTGGAGTTTCCATTAGTGTGTCAGTTCTTGTCATGTTATATATCATCACCATCACCACCACGCTAACCGACCATCCAACAATTCTCCCTCAAGTGACTGAATGACTGACTTGGTCTCTGTGGGTTTCAGGAACACCGGTGTGACCTTCTCGAGAGGCGCCCCTGTGGGAGCTGCCGCAGCGGGAGCAGCGCCTCCCCCGCTGGCTGCGGCCTTGACGTCTTCCTTGGTGATGCGGCCCCCCTTTCCGGTACCGGAGACTGTCGAAAGGTCCACTCCCATCTCCTTTGCAAGAGCACGGACGGCAGGAGCAGCCTCCACCTGTAGGCAGGCACGCAGGCAGCAAGCAGGCAGACAGGCAAGCAGGCAGGCAGGCAGGCAAGCAAGCAGGCGGTGAAGGATAAAGAGAGACATTGACAAACATGGAGATTCATGTGGAGATTCGCCACCCTGTAAAAAGGGATACGCGCGGCCACATACGGGCGCATGCACGGAGAGAGGGTGAAAAGAAAAGAAGAAACAGAAAGTACAGCGGATGAAATGGCAGCATCACTCCCTCCCTCCCTCCCTCCCTCCCTGACTGACAGACCCCGTGGGACTGTCCAGGGCCCTTCACCGCTTTGGGTGCGGGTGCCTCCTTCTTCTCCTCTGTCTTCTCTGGTGCGGCTGCAGGGGCCGCGTCTGTTTTCATGCAGAGAGAGGAAGGCAAGTGGGCACAAAATATTGTTCGGGGAAGGACAGGGAGCACGGGCTTCTCCAGTTCAGCTCATGGAAAAGAGAAACAAATAAATATTGAGAGAGAGATAGACAGGACAAAAAAAAAATCCAACGAAGATGCCCCCCCCTCTTAAAAGTGAGATGGATGGAGCAAGGGACGGAAGAGCAATCAGGGCTACACATGTGTTTGGCACGATGGTCGAGAAAAAAAGTGAACAGAAAAGGCAGCTTTGTCAGCTGAACCGCAGAGGAAAAAGGAGCGTATTTGTGGGGCAAGAGAAGCATCAATCAAGTTGCATGGAGAGACAGAAAGAAATCCGGGTCACCTAGCTGTCTTCAATTCTTTTTCTCTTCTTGTGATGATCCCACTCTTCAGGAAACTGAGTCTCCGCTCACGAATTTGTCTCAGAGCAACTGGGAGGGAACAAGGGGCAGAGAGAGAGAGAGACCAGAAGACGAAAGAAAACAAAGAAAGAGAAAAGAATGAAAGGAAGGAAGGGGAGACAACCGACCTGCCGAGTCATCAGCTTGGTCGGTCTCGATGTCACAAAGCGGGGCACCGATCTGCACGCATGCAAGCAGACGCAGGCTTTCACAAAAAATACTATTGTGCTGAGTCACTGTAAACGCACCTACAAAAGCGCGCGCGCGCGCGCGCACACACACACACACACAGAGAGAGAGAGAGAGAGAGAGAGAGAGACAAGAGAGAGAAGAGGTAGGGACTCACCTTGATGAGGTCCCCCTCTTTGTGGTACAGCTTTGCGATCTTTCCGTGGTATCTAGAGGTGATCTCCACCGCCGCCTTGTCGCTCTGGACCTCGCAAAGAGGCTCCATCTGCACAGGCAGACAGAGAAGCAGGCACACAGGGACAAGACAGGGTGACATGAAAACGAGAGAGAGTGAGAGGAGGGAAGAGAGCACGGTTTCCTCAAGCTCTGTACATTTGACCATCTGCCTGCCTGTCTGTCTGTGAGCGTATGTGCATGAAAGTACGGTCCATTTCTCCATTCTCTCTGTCACTCTGTGTTGCTACACCCCTCCCTCCCCTGGAATTAAGACGGACCTCCTCGATTTCATCCCCCACGCCCTTGTAGTTCTTCAGGAGCTCTGCCTCCGCAATACCTGCATAAGAAGCAGACGGAGATACACAAACGCATACGCACGCATACATGCATACACTCCAAGTCCTTCCAATTCATTCCTTCTGGAGAATCACCTCTTCGGCACATCAACTCATGAGGAGAGACGGGAAATCAGGTGGCAAGGCAGCCAAAGGTGGGGGGACAACGAAAACCTGCGGAACGTGCCTAGGTGCGTATGAAATCAGGCAAAAAGCTCGACCCGCACACGGCAGTTCGAGATGAACGCATCAAAGGCAGGAAGGGAGGGAGCACACGTGCGCATTCAGCCTGCCCGCTGCAGTGAAGGTTCTGCAGTGGGCACACTACGGGGTTTCGATGAGGGAAGAAAGGCACCCAAAGCATCGCTGCAGGAAACAAAAGCAATGAATGGACCAAAGTGGACTAACGGACCTTCTCCAATGTCCGCAAGTTTGAAGGTCACGATGCCGAGGAGAGGGTGCGACGTTGAGATGAACCTCTGGCAACCCTGCGGGGATGGGAGGGCACAAGGAGATGAGCAGGGAAAACGCAGAGGAGAAGGGCGTAAAAACGAAAAAGAAAAGACTGCCGAGATCATCTGCGAGGCTTGGCGCTGTTTGCCAGTCACGCCTACTGGTTGATAGAGCTCTGCTCAGACTGACTGACTGACTGACCAAAGCGCAGTGGAGAGGAAGCCGGGGTCTCCTCCCGAGGGCATTAGAGAGGGCCCTTAGTGCTGTACGTGAAGCAATCATGACCGTATCTTTGCAGGGATCCTCTTCTGGCGCTTCAGAACAGAAAAGAAAGACCCTTAATTCAGCTTTCTTTACGCGGTAGAGCAACCTCCTGTGTATCTACCGGATATCGATGCAGAAATGTATACGTGGACGCAGGAAGGCACACGAACGAGATCAAATCACCTGGTACGATGCCCTTCACTGTCTTCTGCTTAATTAGCCGATCTGTACGTTTGGTTTTGTAGTTCGAAGGAAGCCAAAGGGAGAGCTGCAAAGACGTATAGATGATGAAGAAACGCTTCTCGTCGTCGGATCGATCGGTGCTTAGACCGCGGCCGGCCCGCGGCGGGCGCCGCTGCCGCCGCGAGCGCGGCCGGGTGCCGCGCGCACAACCGGCGCCGATTTTGATGCGGCCGAAAAAAAAAAATATCACAAGAATTAAGCTTAGTATATATATATGGCTGTCTGCTTGCTCGAGCAGATTTCAAGATTCAAGAGGGGTAAGGTGCGATGCCTTCTTTTCACAAGCTCAACCGTCAACTTGTGCTTGAGTGCCCTCTTACAAAGAGAAACAGAAGAAAGAAGAAGAATAAGCCAGTAAAGGAAAATGCCTGCCAACCCAAAAACTCAGGTCAGTCAACGCCGAACGGTGACATGCACATGGCCCCAGGGTGAAACTCTCACTCAAACGAATCCTGCATCGGTCATTTAAGCTTTTCCTCCTTCTTCAATCGACTGCAGGTGCGGAAGAGGACACTGTCCTCCATCCATCTCCTTCAAGGCCAGGGTGAGTCGTTGCATGTTTTTCAGTGTTGCTCAGATGTTGTGCAACACTCGCAGATGGAGCTGCGTTCCAAACGCTGCATGCACAAAAAAGCCCACAGTGCTTTTGCCTCCGTCAACGAAAAACGATCCCTACCATCGTGACTGCTGTGTGTCCGTGTATGGGGCTGACGTGGGCCCGCGGATAAACAGAGAAAAGCTGCGTACAAGTGGCTGTCTTCTTGATGTTGTTGTTGCAGAGCAACACGTTTCGTTTGAATGTCTTCCGATTGCGCGCAGCCCCTTGCTTTGCGAACTGCATTTACCCCACCAGTTTCCCATGCACTTGTCTACACCAAGCATTTCTGTGCAGGTGAAGGCGTCATCTTAGACATGGGGTACTTTTCACGCGCAAGTGATTTATCTTTTGTGGATGGTTCTGTATTCTTCTGTATCCCTGCATACCGCCTTTCTGCCATGTTCCTCCTCTCTCCAACATGTGCTGCTGTCTGCATGTGTGATGCAGGAGGGAACTCTTTTAGAGAACTGAAGGTCAGGATGGCGGGCGTCAACAAAACGATTGACACCCGCATGCCTGCCTCTGTCTTGGAGGCCTCCACAAAGAGGAAGGAGGAGCTTTTGCGAGAGAGGCAGGACAAGAACGCTGCCCTGAAGCGAGAAACCCGAGCTTTCTACAGAAAGATGGGCCATTTCATGTGTGTTTGAATTGATGAATCTCGTGAATTTTTCTCTTCCAGCTCCACCTTACTTTCACATTTCTTTTAGAAGTTTTTACACAGCTCCCTGAAGTATTCCTTCATCCCTTAACTGAACGCGAGCGAACGCGAGTCCATTCAGTGAGTCAGTCTGCTGTTCATCCAATTTTTCTCCTTTGTCATCCGCGACGCTTTTCATCCTGACAATTCTTTCTGCCTCTGTCTGTTACCTGCAGAGATGCATGCATACACAATTTCGGCGTCTGAGGCTTCCTGGTTTGGCAGCAGAGAGGTCAGCAAAGAGAGAGACGGCAAGCCACACAAGCAGAAGAGGATAGTGAAATCGAGATCAGTGCTTCCTGCACAGCGCCTCCCACACTGACCACCACCCCTGTCTGTGCTCACTGCCTGCAGAGACGTGTGCCAGCACAACCTTATCGTCTGGAAGCTTCTCGTCTGGCAGCACGCAGGTCAGGAGACAGGGAGACGGCCAGGGAGCTCGGTCACCCTCACAGTAAGACAGGCAGACACATAAGACAAACTGGAAGACCGCAAGACAGGTTGACTCAAAACCGCCCACAGACATCTTAATGCGTCTTCGATTCATTTTTTGACCCTTAAAACGTATCTCTGTGAAGAGAAAGATCCCTCCACCCAGCTGCGTGTCTTTATGCATTTGGACATGGAAAGCGACACATGTAAGTCAGGCCAAAGAGAAGAAAGACAGTCAGAAAGTGTTAACATAAATCTTGGTGCACACAGCAGTCACGGTGCCACAACGTCAACATGGTCTCTATGAACAGAAAGATCGACCTGACTCCCTCCCTCGCTCCCTCCCTCCCTCCCTCCCTCCCCCGGTTTGTCTTCACTGACTCCAAATGGGCACTGACCACCAAAGGTCCTCTCAGAGTCTTCCGCTCTCTCCACTGTGTGCCTGTATGATCGTGCCTGAGGGCATGCAGAGGAGGAGAAGAAGAAAAGAAAGAAAAAGATGAAGAGGAGTGGGCCAGAAGGCGACGCAGGGAGGGGCACAGCAAGGGGCTTGCAGGAAGAGACGGCAGAAGAAAATGGAGGCGGCAGGAGACTAGCCAGGAGACGGTGGAGACTTTGTTCCTGACTTTTTTGATGCCGTGCACTGGTGGGGGGGGGGGGTGGGGGGGGGGGGGGGGGGGGGGGGGGGAGAGAGTGGGAGTGGGAGTGGGAGTGTGAGTGGGTATGGGTGTGAGTGGGAGTGAGTGGGAGTGAGTGAGTGACAGTGAGAGAGTGAGAGTGAGTGAGTGAGTGAGAGAGTGAGAGAGTGAGTGAATGAGTAAGAGAGTGAGTGAATGAGTGAGAGAGTGAGTGAGTGAGTGAGGCAGGCAGGCAGTCATTCATGCACGCACGCACGGACGCATGCAAGCACTGCTATACAGTCATGCAGTCAGCATGAATGGATGAGTGAATGGATGGACGGATGGATGGATGGATGGATGGATGGAGGGGTGTGTGGATGGAGGGGTGTGTGGATGGATGGATGGATGGATGGATGGATGGATGGATGGATGGATGGGTGGATCGATGGATGGATGGATGGATGGATAAATGCGCACGGCTCAGAGTCTGTCTGCTTGCCCCGGCCGGCTTGCCTGCCTGCGTCACTACCTGTCTCTCAGCCTCTCATACAACCTGTTTGCATCATGCACACGCTTGTACAGGTTTGTCTTTCAATGTACTTAAGTGAAAGTGCTGTCTGAATGTCTGTATGTCTGCACACTGTGTGCATGCTTGCGTCTGTGTTTGCATGCATCAATCATTATTCATTGAATCAGCTTGCCTGAAGGCCGTCTGGCAATCCACCTGTCAGCACGGTCCTCGCCTTTGTTTCCTCGAGACTCGTTTTTCACAATATAGATGATTGAAAATCTGAGATGGAGCTTTATCAACAATCAAGTAGACTCTTTAAAGAATAAAGAACAATACGTATAGACAGTAAAACCAAAGTCTATGCATGCAAAGACTTCTATCCGATCTAAACCTTTTGCTTACCGAGCTAAACTGCTAACCGAGCTATATATAATCTAATATAGTCCTATACATAAAGCTATGCATAGAGCGACACTTAATTAGTGATTAGTGATTCACCTTTATAATGTGTGTGCCTTAAATTTTTGTTTCCGGTTCTCCTCGGTGCTCCCCACCGCTCCCAGCCGGCCACTCCCAGGCAGAGCTCGTTTTTAACAGTTCATGGTACATGTGCATATTCATTATCTCTATAAACGTTTTTGTCCATCTTTGTTTACGCAAAAACTCGTGCGCTCGAGGCTTTGCAATTGTTAGAAGCTTAATCATGCGGAACTATATAAGGGTATACTGGTAAAGCTGATACATGCTGGCTAAACTTAGAAGAAAAGAATAGGGCCATAATTAGCCATAATATATGTTATAATAGAGGGCTGTGACAAAATTCCGGTATCAGGTGGTGTCCGATACCATGTTTTGACTCCCCTCCCCCCCCAAGACGGTATCGGGCCGCTTCGGGCACGGTGGCCGGGACGCCATCCATGGTTCGGGGAGTGCCACGAACGGTCTGACCGTATGGCATTGCACCGTATATCGGCGCCTCTCAGCAGCTAGAGGAACCCCCCCCCCTTACCCCCCCTTTAATTATCGGGCATCACCCGATCGATACCAGAATTTTGATGAATTTTGTCATGGCCCCTATGGGGGGGG
>JAHBMJ010005726.1:0-18640 GCA_018398765.1 Chromera velia | reverse complement strand
GGGGGGGGGGGGGGGGGGTCATCCTGACTCATCCAGCGCCGTCATGTTTGGGGGGCGGCCCGGGAACTCGCGGAGTCTCGTCGATGCATGGTCTCATGATCTGCCTGTCAAGGAAAGACATTCTTATTATTAATTGTCAAGTGTCTGGCTTCATCGATCCATACCTCGTGCAGCAGAGTCAACACACCATTCTTTTTTCATCGCCTGACAGACTCGTCATGGAACTCAATTGGACTTTCCCCGTCTCGTTGCTTTGGAGAAGGTTGGCGAGACGGCCGATTGTTTACGTGTGATATGATGCGGTTGTTGGTCTGGGCGCTCTGTGCGTTCATGACATTCCTCTCAGGGACCTCTCAAGCCTTTTGCAGTGCTGTTGGGCGTTTGTGCAGAGACTGCAGCCGTCTGCTCTCGATGCAGGGCTCTGGTGGAAGGAAGAGGAGGTACAGCAGCAGAGACAGAGACGGGTTTGCAGACGGAGACAGCAAGAAAAGCAGGGGCCTCGTTTCGTCTGCACCCTCGCACTTCATTGGTATGTCCCTCCCATCTACTTTGTATCAATTTCTCATGTGTCCTGCCGCTTGCCCACATCACGTGCGACTGAGTTGTCGTGTGCATCCGTCTACGCGTCCCCTCAGTAATCCCGCACGCTAAAGTGTCCCTACTAGTGTTTGCGCTCCTTGTGAGGAAGACGTGAGCTAAATCGCAGTTAGCCGGCGTCCCTTTTCTATGCAGCTTTTTTGCTCCTCAGAGCATACTCTTTTCTGCATCCTGCCGGCTCTTGAGGGACAAAGGGTGTCTGCCTACACGTGCGTAAGGTAGACAACCGCAGTCTATATAGATCTGTGTGTACGGGGAGAGCATTTTCTCTCATCAGAGCTTCTGTCTGGATGGTTTCCTTTCAAGCCTCCATCACGTTTGTGGCAGCCAGCATGCAGATGAGTGCATCCTTGACTCCACTGAATCCGAGAGCAAAAGAGAAAGAGAACGCTGACTGTGCATTCCTCTTCCTCATCCTGCGTGTCTCCCTACAGGCGTGCGGATCAAGAACGAGGTCATAGTGCGAGAAGTTTTGAAGACACAGGCGCAGATAATAGAGAAAGCGCCCCACCTGAAGAAGTGTGCAATCAACGCGGACAAGCTCCACTTCTGTGAGTGACTACCGAGGGCTAGTTTCTTTCTGTCACTGCTTCCTTTTGCAGAGTCAGGTCCTCCCGTCTTTGAGGCTGTGCTGTTCCGCTGTGCACTGCGCGAGCCGTAGGACCATGAGAAGCCGGGCAGGCTCCGAGAAGGGGAAAAGCCGTGCATGTATGCATGTGTCTGTGTGTTTGTGTGTGTGTGTGTGCGTCTGTGTGTGTGTGTGTGTGTGTGTGTGTGTGTGTGTGTGTGTGTGTGTGTGTNGTGTGTGTGTGTATGTGCGTGTGTGTGTGCGTATGTCTGTGTGTGCGTGTGTCGTGTGTGCGTATGTGCGGGTGTGTGTGTGCGCGTGTGCGTCTGTGTGTGTGTGCGTCTGTGTGTGTGTGTGTGTGTGCGTGCGTGTGTGTGAGTTTGCGTGTTTGCATTGGTGAATTCGTGTGTACGTGTGTTTTACAGAAAGGAAGAGAGTCAAAGCAGAGGACATTTGAAGAGTATGTCTGCTTGATTTTCAACACACAAGCTCATGTGTGCTATGTGTGAGAATGGCCATGCGTGCAGCGCTGCTTGTTTTGGGAGGTCTGGAGGCCCTGGAGGAGGAGGAACTGGTGGAAGCACTCAGAGGTGTGGAGGCCTCAACCAGAAGAGGTTGGCTCGTCTTTCTGTCACATCTGTGCCTTTGGGGAGAGAGGAAAAGGTCGTTCGTCGGCTGGCATGCATTCGTCTGGTTGTCTTGATTCTGGGAAAATGCTGTTGTGTTTTTTTGCCCTAGCGGGACGAATGCCGATCGATATCTCTTGAGAGACGTAGCAGCTTTCAAGCTCGTGCCAAGAGAGAGCTGCAAAAAAGCGTGAAGAAGAAACGGTCACAATTCAAAAAACGAACAAACATGCAGCGGTGACCATGTGGGTCAGCGAGACGAAGGCACTATGGCCGTCCTCCAAAGAGAGAGAGACTGTCGCGGTAGAGTCAAGGACGGCGGGGGTGCAGGATGGGTTGGAGGAGAACGGCACGGAAGAAAGTCGAAGAGAAGAGGAAGAAGCGGAAGGGAGGTCTCGGGTTCTTGGTTTGACTTTGGAGAGTCTCGGAAATTTCGGTACGTCGGTTGGCCCTCTTTCCTCTTGTTCCTCCTCTTTCTGGCTTTGAGGTTGTCTTCTCTGTTCTTCTCAGGACGCCTCTGGGGGATGGCTTTTTGTTTTGACGTCTGTTTGAAGTGACGGGTCGGCCTCGTCGGTCTTGTGTTGTGCCGTTGTTATGTGCTTTCAGTAGAAGATCATATGAGCAACGTTTCCTTTGTGCTTTCTTCCTTGCATGGGCTTTTCTGTGTTTGGCTGTCATTCCTTCTCTCGCTTTCTCGTTTTCGTCCTTTTGTGTCCGCGCGTTCACTCACTGTTGCTTCTCCGACGGTCTGTTCTGTCCATACTTCTTTTCTTTCCCTCATGAATTCATTTATTCCATCATTCCTTTGTTACATACTTTCTTACTGACGGACTCCCTTTATTTTACTTGCAGGACAGAGAGTTCTCTTTGGTCAGTTTTTCCCGTGGGTCTCGTCTCTTTGTCCTCCATGTCTCGTTTCGATCTCTTGACTGATTTTTACTTTGCCTTCGTCCCCGTGAATCGTGCAGGATCATCTCTCTTTTGATGTCCACCACTTTTGTCTTCTTCTTCTTCTTCTTCTTCTTCTTCTTCTGCTTCTGCTTCTGCTTCTTCGCTTGATTCTTTTTATGCCTTCTTTCATTCTCTCTCACAATCTCTACGTCTCCTTGTTCGAACCTTGCGACCTTTTTTTCTCCGCGACCTCGAGCAAAAAACCATTTGCTTGCATAGCAATGTCAGCCTCCATCCCTGCCTGCTGGAGTGCTCTGCAGCATCCCCTTGCCCGCACAGCTCTTGGCTGCTTAGGACTCTCCACGCGCGCATCCTATCGGAGCTTCAGACCGACATTGCTGCATCAACAGGGGCAGTCGGGAAGGTTGAAATTGTGGGAGAGGAGAAGAACAGCAAGAACAAAGGGAAGGGAACGACCGGAGGAGGACTCGCGGTGGGAGAGAAAGGATTGAAGACCAAGAGTGCCGATTCTCTCGGAGACAAGGAACAACAAAAAATGGTGCCGTCGGAGACAACCGCTCTGCTGGTGCATCAGAGAAGCAATAGAATTGAAGAAGGAGACCCGGGAGGGCGTTCATCGTCCTCATCCGGACCCACACAGAGAGAGACAAGAATCGCGTCTCCCCCTCATGCAGTCGACTCCATCCCGAGTTTTTCAAAAACGTTCCAACCCCACATGACCATCATGAAGACGAGCCAGGGGATGAGGAGGGCGAAGTCGAAAGAGGAAAAAGCAAGGTCAGAACAGACACAACCGTGAAGTGTTTCTAAGGCAACATTGTTTTGTGTGTTGGGTTTTGATATTTCTTGACTGCTATTTGGTCTTTTCGTGCAATTCCGGGTGCGTCTTCATCAACTAATGTCCCCACCATTTGTGTGATGTGTTTTGTGTTCTGCTGTGTTGCTCCGAGCCCTGTGGTTTCTCTGAAAGGAATGCACGTTTTGTTTTAATTAAAGCCAGGCAGCAGGCTCTCCCGGCCTGCGTGGGGGAAAAGACTAGGGTCATGAGAGAACGCATAAACACCTAGTATCCCGTCGTTTTAAATTTCTTCTCCCCTTGCAGACTGCAGATTTTGCCAGAGTACTGGAATGGCGCCGCCATGGGGGACGTCTCAGATGGAGACGGAGGCGGTGAATCAGATGCCGTTGAAGGGTGGGAGTTGAAAAAGGACGGGGGGCCCAGGCATGATCATGGGGCGAAGAGGCGAAAGGGAGCGTCTCCAGATGCAGAGAACGACGTTGAGGCCCCGGCAGAGAGAGCCCTCGGTGTGGAGTGGGTGGAGAATGTTGAGATTCTTCAAATGAAGGGAATTGTCAGTCGAGATTCTGGAAATGAAGGGGTCGAGATTCTGGAAATGAAGGGAATTGTCAGTCGAGATTCTGGAAATGAAGGGGATTGTCAGTCGAGATTCTGGAAATGAAGGGGTCGAGATTCTGGAAATGAAGGGAATTGTCAGTCGAGATTCTGGAAATGAAGGGAATTGTCAGTCGAGATTCTGGAAATGAAGGGAATTGTCAGTCGGGATTCTGGAAATGAAGGGAATTGTCAGTCGGGATTCTGTAAGTGGGGATCGAGGGAGGAAACGTGAGTGCAGCGTTCGTTCTCCACCGAGGGCGAGCGAAAGGGCAAGAGGGAAGGTAGATAAGTCAGTGAGAGACGACTTGCTAGGATGTGCTGTGTGCATCTGTGAAGGACTATGAGAGAGTAAGACGGTCATGAAATGAGCAGTGAAAGCACCCGACTGGATCGAGAATGATCAATTGTTTCTTTTTGCCTGCGTAAGACAAACATGTGCGTCAGGTGTAGAAGACCGCAGCCAATCCCAAACCCTCATCTGGGGTGCCTAGCTGCAGATTTCCGAGCATATGGGCCCAGCTGTGCCTGCATGCATCATCGTTGATTGCATCTCTGTGCAGGACCCGGATGGCTACTACAGACGCGTGGCGACGATTTCTTTTCGGAGTCCCTCAAACTAGAGTCTTTTCGTTGAGTTTTATCTTTCTAGACGTACGCTACATATACGTCTTCATGCATTAAATTGTTTAAGTTACTAGCTAGGTTACCAGTTAAGTTAATTTGCATTGAACTTGAATGGAAGGGATTAAAACCGGTGACCTAGCCGGTGACCCACATATACTATATGTCCTCTGAGTCACAGATAATCATTACTAACTATATATAGATCATTATAAACCTTTAACGGTTCAACTCATAGTAATTTAAATTAAACTAGGAATGATTAAATAGAAGTACAGGTGGACTCGGAATTTAATGATTAAAGCTGGTAACGTCTTGCGTTAGTGACACACTATCAGTCAGTTTCACAATAACTTTCACTGCATGCCAGTGTATGGGTATATGTATCATATTTTACATTTTTTATGATTTTTTCTTTTAACGTATACATGTTTTTTCGCTAAGGTAGTTGCTAAGTTTTTATTTCGATCATATATGCAGAAATTACTAGTAAAACTATATAGTATATAGTTAGAACTGAAAGTCACAATTTGTGGTAAAGATAAATGCTAGGATTAATGGTTTTGGACAGCAATGCATAATCGTACTTCACGTACAACTTTTCTGACTAGTTTTCTGAATATAAGCTATAGCCAATTAAATAAAGAATATAATAAGGGATATAACTGGGAATATAATAAAGGCCCCCACCAGGATGATCGGCGGGATCCAATTCTAGATCCAATTCCGATCCATAATTAATCCATGCAGTGCTTTAAACTTAAACTGGATTATAGATGCATGCAGTCTAATATCAAGTCACATTGTCAAGCCTGAGTGTCATCAGTAATCCGAGTCATTGTAGTATAATGATCACGTTCAACATCATATATACTCAAACATACAATCTGCATCTTTTTTGTTTTCCTCGTCTGTCACTCGACAGAGAGGCGGAACGGACTCAAAAGAAGAAGACGCTTCGAGGAGATATTGCTGAGGGGAGAGAGGGAGGGAAATCCCTTCCACCATCTCGAAAACACTTCGAAAGACTTCCCAGCAAGCCCTCTCAGTAAGTCACGGGGCCGGTCTGCTCATCCAGTCCCTCTCCCCGCCCCCTTCACCAAGCATTCAAAGAAAGAGGGCGAGGAGAGTGTCACTTATGCGGGACAAAGGATCGAGGTGATGGCGGAGAAGGAGAAGGACGAAAGGGGTTGGCAGACACGGCAGAGATACGAAAAAGAGGCGGTCAGAGAAGGAAACAAAAAGGGAGGTGCACACAGCTCCCTCCCTCCCTGCCTGCGCCTCTCCGTCCCAGGGACGCTGAGAAGGCAGAGAGAGTCAGAAAGACCAAAAGGACGGGTACTCGAATCTGTCTCAAACTGACCGAGCTAAGCAACCAGACAGTCAGACAGACAGACTTTGATTGAGAGACCCTCCTGCTCCTTGTCTTCCTTCCTTCGCACGTTCGTCTATCAACGCTCCTTCAATGCCTTTTTCCCCTCGGCACACGTACCGTGGCGATGAGGGGAAAGATTGGATGGTCGGTTGGGTGCGGACGTACAAATGGGGAGGGCGGAAACGGATGCAATGCAAAGGGATGAATGAAGTAGGGAGAAAAAAGAGAATTAAGGCGGCAGAGAACACGAAGGTAGAACGGTTGAATGAGGAAATAAGTGGCCGTTGTGGACCGATGCGAAGAGAAGAGAGAGATGTGTCAAGCCAAACCGCAACGTACAATTAAATGTATGCATTCACCATGCATGCATGCAAGAACAACATTCATTCACGTCTCCCAAGCCCCCCCCTCATGCCCCCAGCTTGCCCCGAACAAACGATGCAATGAACGACGGAACTAAGGAAGGCAGGATTGGAATCAATCAATCATCATCCCCATCCTCCTCCGCTGCCTTCTTCTTTTTCTTCTTCTTTTTCGTGGCAGGCTCTGCAACTGTCTCTGCGGGGGGGGATGCCTCCATCTCCTCTGCTGCTCTCTTCTTCTTTTTCTTTTTCTTCTCAGACGCGTCCCCATTCTCTTCCACTGCCTCCATCGTCACATCCCCATCCTCCTCAACCGCCTGCTTCTTCTTTTTCTTCTTCTTCCCACTCACCCCCGCTGCTGCCGCTGCCGCACCATACGCAGCCACAGCATCCCGCATGACATCCAAATTCTTTCTCGGGGTGATGCCTTCTGTGAGGAACTGAAGGCGCTCCTCGACCTGATCCCTCAACCTCTCCCCGAACACACTCGAGGGCATGGGAGAGAAATTGTCAATTCTGGCGGCAATCGAGCATTTGTTTGCCAGATACCGAGAAATTCTCCCCTTGTTCTTTTGTGCAGCCCTCCCGATGAACGTTGACTGAAAGAGAAGACCGTATTTCGGGGTCTTCCCTTTCGTCTTCAACGCCCTGAAAAGAGCCTTTTCTGCCCCCAAAATCTGGACAGTACTGGCTGGGTATTTGGCAAGGGTGGTCAAAGACCCTGCCTGAGCAAGGAGACGCGCAGCCACCATCTCACCCACCACTGCCTGGAGGTTCGGGGCAACTACCGCGAGCTTGCTCTGAATGTACTCAGCGAGGTGTGCACGCTGTGCAGACAGCTTGACCACAAGGTCGGCAAACTTCTCGATATTCGCCATATCCGTCTCTGAAATATCTTGCCCCATTGAGGTCTTGGCAGCCTGAATCAATTCATCTGCCACTTCCTCTGACCCCACAACGTCCACCACCTCCTGTCTCCTCTCTTCGAAGTCAAATGTCTCCCTATTTTGCAGCAACACTGCTATTTGGGAGAACTTCTGGTTGTCTGTCACAATCTTCGCAAGCTCGGGGAAATGCCAACAATACCACTCGCGTACGCGCATGGCAAAGAGGTTCAAGCTCTTATCGAGCATATCGATCAGGGCGATGGACTGAATGATGGGTTTGTCTTGTCGGTTGGGGTCTAACTGCATCTTTGTGCGGGAATATGCATGACCCAACCCACACCTCGCTCGGTCAATATCAAACTCCTTCAATCCTTTTGAAATCTTTGCGAAGTGAGTGCGAACGGCTCGGAGAAGCTCTTGAATGTTCTTGTCATAGGCTACCGAGAAGCCCGCGTCGGCGAGGCTCTTCCCGAGGGCAGCATCTGCCACCCCCACTTGGTACTTTCCCTTCTTCTTTGGAAGGTTCAATTCCAAAAAATTCTTCAAAGCATCCGAAGCCTCTCCACTTGCAACTTTGTTCATATTCTCAAGTGCTTCTTCTGCGTTCTCAAATGCGTGAAAGGCCTTCAAAACGCAGATTTCGGACAGGCGCGAAAGGTCGGTGACTGCGTCCTGAACAGAAGCAGAGTCTTGTCCTATCTGCTCCCACTCACGCACGTGCACAAGGCCATACCCCGAGGCAAACTCATACAGACAGTACAGCTCGGGCATGGTCGGCACGAATAAAGAAGAAGCTACGGAAACGAAATGCGGAAGAACAGCCCACAGCTGTCTCTAATTTTGACTGACCGTCGCACTGGAGACAGCCCTCTGCAAGTCTCTCTTCCAGCGCGTCTCCTTTCAAGTAGAAACCTCTGATCACCCACTCTCTGCGAATCAGGTGATCGGGTGTCCCCTGCCCTCACTTAAAGCTGCTGCATGCGTGGATGGCAGGCAAGCTGATGCAAGCTAGCTGCACGGTTTTGTGTTCGGGGCGGGGGTGGGGGGGCAAAGTGCGGGCCGCGGGGCGGCGGCAAGAACGCGGCCGGGCCATGCCGGGGCTGCAGCTAGGGCGAGCTAAACTGCTACAATGATATTACAATGATGCAGTGAGCAGCACCATGCAGCACCATTGCAGCACCTGCGTTGCTTCCCTCTCAGAATTTCATTGTTTCTATCACACTCTTTCACTTCAAATCATGCAGGCACATATTGGTACGAGGCTTACGTCACTTATTGGCAGAATGTCAAAGCATGTTGTGTTGCTTTTGTGCAGTACCTGTCTCTGTTGTCAGGTTGCCGTCTCCTTCGAGCCTCGACAGTTCAGGCTTCCTCTCTCTCCCCTCTCTCCTGCAGGAGAAGACAAAATCCGTTTCAGAAAGATTCTGGCACCCATGGTGGACCAGTCTCATCTCCCTTTTCGGGTTTTTGTGAACCGATACGGAGCAGACTTTTCCTACACTCCGATGGTGAACGCGAAAGTGTTTGCAGACACAAAGAAGTACCGTAGAGAAGTTCTATCCGACTTCCTTGCAGACGACCATCCTCTCTCTATACACGACAGACCTGTCATAGCACAAGTGGGAGGAACGAATCCTGCCCAAGTGGTGGATGTGGCACATTCATTGGAGTCCTCTGTGTCGGGCATAGACCTGAACTTGGGATGCCGACAAAAGATGGCGTCCAAGGGCAGATTTGGAGCCTTCTTGCTCAGAGATGACAGCGACCAGGCGGTGAATATAGTGAGATCATTGCGCGAAGCGCTCCATCCAGATAAGACGGTATCTGTGAAAATCCGCATGGTGGACAACCATCACGGTCCAGGTGCGACTGTAAGAATAGTGAAGAGGTTGGTGGAGGCGGGGGCAGAGTGGGTTGCTGTGCACGCAAGGACAATAGAGCAGCACAAGACCGACACAGGCTGTGCAGATTGGGAGTTTGTGAGGCGGTTGAGAGAAGAGATTGGTTCGGTTCCGGTTGTTGTGAATGGAGGTGTGGAGTTTCAGGAAGACCTAGTTCGGTCCCAAAGAGCAAGTTGTGCAGATGGCGTGATGGTGGCAGAGGGCATTCTGGAGAATCCCCTTCTGTTTTGGGAAGGAAAGACTAGTGATGGAAGACTGTGGGCAGATGACCTGTCTCTCTCAGATGAAGAGATAGCAGCACGACAGCTGTGGGTGGCGTTTAGGTTGATTGACTATTTTTGGGATTTCGCTCCTGATGGAAGAGAGCCCCAAAAACCTGGGAAACGAACGGAGGGGCATATAGCACTTCAAGCATTAAAAGAGCATTTAGCAAAGGTGTTGCACAGGCTGATGCAGCGTGAGGGAGTGACGGGATTGAGAGACACACTCATGTCCGGAGTGACAAGAGATTACGAAGCAGTGCGTGCTGTGGTGGAAGTATTAGCAGACACCGTGACAGGATGTGTGCCTGAGTGCGCGGACGGCCTCGGCTCCCTCCGGGGTCTCCGTGGGCCCTCGGACCCCGGCCCGCACCGTCACGCGAAGAGCGTCCCTTTCCTCGTGAGGGCTCTCTCATCGACTCAGATGAAGAGACTGAGGTTGGGGAAACCTGTTCTTGATCGGTTGAAGTGGACAGGGGGAATGGTGTTGCCTGAGTCAGTGGCAGAGAATCGTATTACAGCTGTAGCTAATCACAGTGACTGTGATGGAAGGGGGGAGCAGGTGGGAGAGGCAAAAGAAGAAGTAGTCCAAGAACAAGCAGGTGTAAGACATAGGTCAGAACAAAAAGATGCAAAAGAGGGAAAGATGATCCGACTGCACTGGCGGAGTTGGTACCGACGCCACAGAGAGCCTCACGAGAGTCAGAGATGGGAGGAATCTACAGCGACTGAAGAAGACGCAGGGAAGGTTGGGCAAGTTGGAGAAAGTGAGTGGAGTAGCGGAGTGCTGAAGAAATACGATCCTCTTTCGGAAGCAGACTTAGCAACATTGTCGGAAAGCCGAAAAACGCGATTGAATGTGTCCTTATGTTAAAATAATTATATGAATGAATGAATATATTAGATTATAGACTTTCTGCCACTGTGCTGCGCGGTCCACTGCCGGGATATACTAGCTAACTAGCTAGCTAAAAATGCTTATTTATACAAATTAGATTTAACTTAATTTTTTATGCGTTAATTTAATTTAAAAAACTAAACAATCCGAGTCAAAAAACTATTTACAGTTTTGAAGTGAAGTGCATGGTGAATTTAAAGCCGCTTGCTTATGAATGTGTAGTTGCGTAGATATAATTGCTCATGCACTACTCGATATACTAAGTGGTCCATTGTATTCTATTCTGGCAGACTGCCTGACACGCAGCGAGCTAATAATCTTTAAACTTGAATGTTTAGCTTTGCATACAAAAAACGACTTTAAACGAGTCCAGCCTGAAGTTCTGCCGGATGCGCATCGCGAGGAGCGCCGGCAGCCATACAACAAAGAATGCGAGTGTCTATGGTAGGTGCATGTGCCTCAAATGTCACTGATCATGCCACCGGACCGAGGCGCTCTAAGCCGGTGGAGGGGGGTGATACAGGTATTCATCCAGGGTTCGGCAGACGCGAAGAAGGCGAATGAGTCCTGCAGTGCTGAAGGGCTGCAAAGGAAAGGGGGGTGGAGGTGAAGGAGTAGGAGGGGAGTGAGCCGAAAAAACGAGTAGTGCAAGTTAGAGGGATAGGAAGGAAGAGGACGAAGTTGAATCATACCATCAACCATTGTGGATTCGCTGGCGGAGTGTACACACAGCCCGTATTTGCTCTCTCTCAAGTCACATTCTTCCTTCTCAAGCAGGTCCCCTCTTTCTCTTTTCCCAAAGAGCACAGACTCAATTGAGAGACGTGCGCATACAAAAGGGAACTAGATGCCGCTCATCTTCTTCGTTCCTCCCCGAGTCCTCCTCTACTATCTGTTGACTCGTTGCAAAACAGCCGAAGAAAATGTCCCCCTGCATCCGCCTGTTTGTCTGCCTGCTTACCTGTCTGGCGCAAAACCTCATGTCTCTTCACTATCTCGGAGCAAATCCACAAAGTAACCTTCTGCCATAACCAATGTAGAAGTAACACGTCTTCTCTGCTCAAACAACAGAAAAGCTTGATCTACCAGACGAAATGGCCCCTCGTCTCAAAAAAATACGAAATATCTTCATCGACCGACCTTACTCTCGAAGTAGAGAAGGTCATCGAGTCCGTAGGAGCAGAGGGCAATCCGCAAAGTTTCCGCAGGGCCTGCACTGGGTAAGGGAACAGAGGTCTCGGCTTCCTCCTCCTCATCCTCTTCGCCTTCCCCCTCCCCTTGTTCCGACTTTAACGCGGCTACCTTCTTCTCCTCTACAGCAGCCAGGTCGTCCGACCTCGCCTCTTTGTCTCCTTCCGGTCCCGAGACGCCCATGTCAACTGCGTCTTCGTCTCCCTCCCCTTGGCCGTCCTCGTCGTCTCCGTTGGAGCCCACAGACAGAGAGAGGGGGTAGAGAGGAGCGGGGGGTGGTAGAGGCTTCTGAGGAAAAACCGGCAGCGGAACGGCTTGCGAAAGGGGCATGTGGGAGGCCGGCAACAGAAACTGCAGTCCCGCCAGGAGGGAGAGAGGGAGGGACACGCGCAGAAAAGAAAAGAAAAGAAAAGAAAAGAAAGGGGGGAAGACATTAACGCACGGAAAGGAGACACGGGACAGATAAAAGAGAAAGAAAAAAAAAACAGACGGGAAAAAACGCCAACACAAGGAGGCGCTCCACCAGATGAATCAAGAGAGAGACAGCACGTCCAGATGCAAATACAAAAAAAGGACAGATATTTCCTTTCAAATGAAAGCTGTTCGGGCAACTTGGCTGCAATGCATCAGCACGCATCGACTATCCTTACCTTTTCCGCCTTTGTAGATTTGTCCGTCCGTCTCTTTTTGCTTTTCCTCCCCTCCTCTTCCCTTTCTCCTGATTCTCCCTCTTGTTTCTCTTTCTCCTTTTCATTTTCTTTTTCCCCTGCTGCCACATCCTCCGACTCAGAGACGGCCTCCCGATCTGCTTCGACCAGCATTCGAAAGAGAGACGCGGATCCTCTGTCGGGAAGGAACTTATTCCTCCCCGTCCTGCCCCCAAAGGAAGACGAAGAAGAGGCCCCAAGACCGGGGGGAACAATGGCCTCCATCAGCGTTTGTCGTTCCTGCATCAAGAGAGGGAGGCAGGGCATGACGATCAAAGAAGGTGTGTAGAGGCGATCGCAGATGCGATTTCGAGACGTACGCTGTTTGCATTCTCTCTTTTATCCCCTCTCTTTTATCCAACCCCACAAACTCGAAACAGCTGGGATGTTGATCTATGCAGTGGGAAAAGAAAGGGGCTCTTTGCGTACCGACCGAGGCACTCAAGAGGGAGGCGTGAAGTCCAATGCTGGGAAGGAGAACGATTCTGACACTTCTGACAAAAAGGGAAGGATGAATGGAAACATAATGTTGAAGGAAACAAGACTTCTGAGAGACCCGAAACGCACCGTCGTGCATTAATGCTTCTTATCAACAGCAACAGGCATCACTGGATGAAGACGCAATCCAGACACGATTTGCGTGGTTCTAGTCTACCGCCGCGCCTAAGCCCCTGCGTTACTGACTGACTGACTGACTGACCAGGAAGAAGCACATGGCTGCTCTCCTCTGCGTCTGCACGGTGTTGAGGTGATGGAGGTTACACTGGAGGTCCTGGAACGTTTGTTCGCTGCATCAGTCGAACAAGCATAAGAGGAGGGAGGCAATGAGTCAGGGCAGCAAAGAGCTATGAGAGTGAAAATACTCAATATCATTCTCTCTCTCTCTCTCTCTCTCTCTCTCTCTCTCTCTCACGCAGACAAATAGAAGGAGGGAGAGGGAGTCTTCAACAAGACAACCCCAAACTCAGTGCAGATAAAAAAGTCTCCACGTAGGCTTCGGAAAAGAACAAGACAGGGCAACAGAAGCTTAGTGGAAAAGAAAAACTGTACCGCACAGCCCAAGCAAACCAACTGACTCCATTCTCCAGTTTTTGTCCTTGCTTCGCGCGTTCTGCAAGCACCAAACCATCAACCGACCGATCCACACAACAAGACAGAGAAGAACAGGTCTGAACAAAAAGAATTTTTTGACTTTGTGATGGCACGTGGTTTTCAGCATCAATGGGCTCAAAATTCACTCTCTCAACGTATCAATGCGCCACAAACCACAACAAACCAAGTGAAGGGGACGAAAGTTACAAAATGAACAGAAGGGATGGATCACACCTTGCTTTCTTTTCTTTCACCTTTCAGGAACCATAAACAGACACCTTTGTCTCTGACACACACAAGGCAGACAAAAAGTCTCTTCGCACGAATTTCTTCTACTGTCTGCTGGGAAGTGAAACACAGGCTCTGGTGAAAAGCCATCACCTTCCCTCGGCGCCCTCTCTTTTTCTCTGGTATAACAACACAAAGCAAAACTCCTCACCTTCTCTGCGGTTGTGAGTCTCTCCATCAGCTTCAAGTCGTCGCTCTTCTTTTGTTCCTGCATGCAAGCAGGCAACGAATGAAAGAGGAAATAGATCAACAGAGGCAGCAGGAAGGATTCTTTCTGCATCGCCACACAGACAGAACACGCAAGTCCGCATGTCGACGATGGCATCAGTCCGCCTCGGGAGGGAGGCACTCGCTTCGCTTACTTTCTCGGCTGCATGCCTGGATGAGTGAACTGCAGGGGGAGACGATGAGGACACCGACAGATCTCTTTGGAATTTGAAAAAACACCACCAAGCTCTCTGTACCTCTCTGCGCGCATCTCCGTATCTTTCTCTCCTTCTCCCTCTCTGTCGTGGAGCATATTGTTAAAAAAAGAAAGGCAACGCACCAGCACCAGTAGACCGACCTCTCGAGTGTGTTTTTCTCCCAGGACCGAGTAAATGTAGCACAGGCCCATCCTGCAAGCATATTGAAAATCGGTAAAGCAAAAAAAAGCAAAAACGCAAACATGTAGCTGTCATGCGGCCAGAGATACTCGCCACTTCAAGTCTGCAACCACACCGAGAAATACAAAAAATAGCGCAGCAACGTGCAATGACAAAAGAGCAAAAAGACCCCCGAACAGAATATTAATAGAATGCTAGGCGTACAAAACCGAAAGTACGCAAAAAGAGAAGTGGGGGGTCTGTCTCAAGAGAGTTGGATGCGGCTGCAGGAAAGGAAGTCACCGCGGAGGGACCAGAAAGGAGCAGAGAAAGACTTCTTCCGTACACTCCGCTGGTTCCTTCCAATCCCATTTCTCTTCACTTTCAGGAAAAGATAAGAAAGAAAGAACAAGTAGAAGGCTGACCAGACGAAGGCTGAGAGGTACAGCCGAGCGCTCTGACAGTACTCAGAGCACTTCACCAGAGAAGGCACCAGGTTGGAGGCGCGGTTGGACGCCTGCAACACCAACACAGAAGGGAAGCACCACAGTCGCATACAAATACACACACACACACACACACACACACACACACTCACTCACACACACACACACACACACACACACACTACACACACTACACACACACGCACGCACGCACGCACGCACACACGCACACACGCAGACACACACTCACACAGAGCACGAGAGAGACAGAGAAGGAAGAAAGAAGAGAGGGGAGGAAGAGCAGCACATGCGGAAAGCCTCTTCTTGAATCTCTGTGAACGGGATGATGCATCAGGGAAGAAAGGTCTTCTTTTTTTTCTCATCATTCACCCATTCCTTCAAATTCATTACTCAGGAAAGGCCCATCCCGTCGTATAGGATTAACTCCGTGACATCCCAATCAATCCTCCTAGCAAAATATAGAACTGAACACCACGACAGTCCAACGCAAAGAAATCGACGAATTGTCTTTCATCCCAACTGCCTGGCTGCCTGCCTGCCTGACTGACTGACCACACCCTTCCGGTCCTTCCTTGCAACGATCAAGTATCCGATCATGGCGTTCATCGCGAGGTCCGCTCTGTATCTCTGGGAGGGTTTGGGTGTTGTTGGAAACCCCGATGGATGTCTGATGACCGTTTTGAACTTAGAGTACAGAAACTGGGGGACTGATGCGATGACACTATCTTCTCTCTTCCGCCTCTCTGCCAGAATCTCAGCTTCGGTCTGTTGGTGGCTGCTTGAAGAGGAAGAGGAAGAGGAGACTGAGGCTGCGAGGATTGCCCAGTCATCCCTGGTCAGACAGTGCCTTTCCCTTTCCATGGCCCACGCGTAGATGAGCAGAGAGGAAGCCAGACCCTCCAGCTTGCTCTGCCTGCATCCAGACGTACATTCACGCACTTTGTCAGTTTGGCACCCACACACATGTTTGCTGAAGTGTGATGGCACAAAGATATTTTCTCTTGGTGGGTTCTCAGACAGCAAACGCGATGCGCGCCTGCACTGTGCATGCATGCTCTTCGCCGGAAGTAGGAGAGGACAGACAAAGACTGAAAGATAGACGGGCAAACAGAAAAAAAAAGAAGGAAACAGGAGCAGAGAAAATGAAGACCACACAAAAGTCAAATGAATAGGTAACGGCCAAATACGCGAAAAAAAACAAAATCTTCTTACACTTTGTCCCTCAACTGCCCGCCCTCTCTGCCTGCCCTCCCCCTTGCCGACTAGTCGAACTGACTCAAGAGAGTAGAGGTATCGATCATAAACATCCAAGGCTCTCACTTCTGCTGGAGTTGAAGGAACAAAGCACGACCCTTCCTCTGCAGCACCCTTCTCAAAGGCCTTGTCCTCCTCCTCCTTCCTTCCCTCCAGTGACAACCACACACCTCCGAGGACCTCTCGTCGCTGCCGTCCGCCAAGCCGCGCCCCTCCACTCATCTGTACATCATCTTCTGCAACGTCATCGTCATCGTCTCCCTCCCCCCACACTCCTTCTTCTTCAGCCCCTTCTCCTAAAGAGGGAAAAGGAAAGGCCATCTGGAATCCGATGAAGTCTCTCCAATCAGTCACACTCAGAGGAAACTCCCCGTCTCCCCCGTCTCCATCCCCATCCACACCCAGACCTAGAGGCTGCTGGAGGCTGAGGTCAAGGACAGCGTCTGTGAAATCGATAGTCATCAGGGGTGACAATCCTTCTTTCTCCTTATCAGGCATAGGAGATCTCTCGTGATCTTCTTGAAGGGGGGGGCCAAGCGCACCATCCCGACTTCTCTCACTATCGGCCTCCGATACCGGACTCATTCCTCCTTCTGACGTCCTGCCGCCAGGGTCTCTCTTGGCACTCCTGCCAGAGGACGGTCTTATCCTGTCCTCCCTTTCTCTCTCTCTTTCTCTTTCTCTCTCGATGTCTCTGTCTCTTTCCCTCTTCACTCCTGGCGTTCCCGCTTGACCCTCTCGTCTGCTGTGTCGGAAACCTGGCGGGGGAGGAGACAGAGGGGGAGGGGGCACGTGGCCAGGGGGCAGCGGGGCAGGAGCGTCGAAGGACATGTGCGGAAGGGAGGGCGGGGGCACCGCAGAGGCAGAGGGAGGGGGGGGATCCTTCGTCTGAACATGTGCTGAGACAGCTCTCCCTTCTGCTGCATGTCTGCTCGGACGAAAGACAAGAGCATCTTCCTCCTTTTCCCCCTCCTCTGCCGCACCAGAGCCTGCACCGAAGGAAGAAGAGGGCCCATCTTGCCGAGGCCCTGTCGAACCCTCTGCGGATACTTCTGGAGGAAAGATGCCGGGGCCCTGAGAACCAGGCCAGGAGCCCTGGTGCTGGAACGGCGCCGCCGCAGAGCCCCCTGAAGAGAAACCCCCGCCTACAGATGCAGAGTGCGCAAAGGGGGGGGGAGGGGGGGCTCCTCCTTGGGGCAAAAAGCCCGGCCATTGAGGGCCAGAAATCTGACGGTCGGGGCGGAACGTCAATGCACCAATTGACGATTCAGAAGGTGTTTGACCCAGAGGGGGCATGCCGGGGCCCCCTTGAGTCCCCCCTCCCCCGGGAATTTGTGTGAACCCCGGTGGAGGGCCCCCGAAAGTTTGTGAGGGTGTGGGGTTTGAAGACGCTGCGCGCTGGAGGAAGGGTGCTTCTTGTTGCTGTGTGCGGGGCGAGGGTCCTGCTGTTGTTGTTGGTGCAGGCGCAGAAATTCCCCTTGGGACAAATGTGGGGTAGAATGTGACCTCGCCCTCTGCACCTGCACCTGCAGCTGCCGCACTTGGGACACCCGGATTGATCTGCTGGGCTGCTTGTGTTGAAACGTCAACAGGCTGTGAGGTGAGAGAAGGAAATGCAGCAGGGAGAAGACTAGCAAACGGGATCGGACCCTGACCAAAATGGGCAGGGAAGACAGGGGGGCCACCTGCGTGTGCGTGCTGCTGTTGGAGAAGCTGAAGAGCTGCGGCAGCTTCCTGATTAGCCTGCACCACCATCCGCTCTGTGAGGGACGGCCCCGCAGTCAAAGCCCCCTCACTCAAACTAACACTCCGACTCCCTGCAGAACAACTGCGCTTTGTCTTAGTCTGCTGAAAGGGCTTGTGATCCCCCCCATCCCCTTCCACCATGTCGTGATCTGGATCTCTCTCCAATTCCCTGCCTCTCTGCCGAGATCTCCTTTCCTCCTCACGACGCAACCTTTCTCGTGCACGCTCACGAGCAGTTAACGACAACGACGCAAAAGGCACACGAGAGGGATTGTGAGGAGGGGTGACTACCATCCCACGGGAAGGTTCTCTTTCTCTTTCTCTCTTTTCCCCAATCTGCCCGCCTCTAGACATGTGGCGGCCTTGTGAGCCCTCACCGAGCTCTCCCCTCTCCCTCTCTCCTGATGTGCGAAGTCTCTCTCTTTCTCTTTCTCTCTCCCTTGGGCGTCCACCTCTGTAATCTCTCCTTCCGTCTCTACCCCTCTCCTCTCTCTCCCGATCCCTTAGTGCGCCCCTGGCCCGGTCTCGCTCACGCTGTCGGTCTCGCATTCTCTCGGAATAAGACTCTGGTCGAGGCTCATGCATGACCCACTTTGTGCCGAGAGTCACGGCAGAGACCGCAGGACCATGACTCTCAAAACCAACAGTGGGACCCCCTCGGGGTCGGGGGTTTGACCGAGTGGTATCTCGATCCCCCCTCTCTCGTCCTCTCTCTCGCTCTCGCTCTCTTTCGCCCCCCTCCCTTGCTCCACCACCTCGGTCGTTCTCTTCACTCCGCCCACTTACCGTCCTTCCCCTCAGTATCTCTCGCTCTCTCTCTCTTCCTCTCTCTCTTTCTCTTTCGCGGCCTCTTCCTCTATCCCTCTCCCTGTCCCGCCCTCCTTCATCTCCGTCCCTGCCCCCCCCCC
>JAHBMJ010005725.1:51318-67769 GCA_018398765.1 Chromera velia | reverse complement strand
GAGCAGAGGTGGGGCTCCTGGGGCACTGGCTCTGCAGAGAGACCGGCGCGTTTGCAAACATGTCTCCGTTGGTGCAGCTCGCCTTCGTCACCGCGGCACTGTGCCATGACGTGGGACACCCAGGGGAAAACAACAACTTTCAGAAGACCAGCCGGTAGGTCAGTGCCCGTGCAGCTAGGAGGAGAGAACGTGGAGGGGGAAAGTTGGGGTGGGAAGAAGAAGGGGTGGACAGAAGGGGTGCGCAGGGGATTGAAAGGGTGGAAGGGGCAAAGAACATACTGAGGCATGGCACAGTGCGTAGTCGTTCTGCAGGATTCGAAGCTCCGTATGCCATTTTTTCTGTCATTCAGCAGCCGCTCGCCTGCTGTGATTGTTGTTGCAGGTCTTCTCTGGCGGTGATTTACAACGACAAAGCGGTTCTGGAGAATTTCCACGCCGCCGAGACCTTCCGCATCCTTGCCTCAGAGCAATGCAACTTCAGCGAGGCCATGTCTCCTCAGGACTTTGGAGTCTTCAGAGAACACGTCGTGGATCTCATCCTCGCAACAGACATGGCAGGTCAGTTTTTCTGTCAGTCTCTCTGTCAGTCTCTCAGTCGGGACGTCAAGCAGTAGATGCAGAGTTGCACGCTCACTCGGACACCCACCCGCACTTCCACTTGGCCCCATGGGCAGATCGATAGCTAGGCGTGAAATGATCCAAGTGGCCAAATAGATGCTCGACATGCATGAGTCGATTCAATTTCCTCTTTCCCGATTACTTCGAGCTGCAAGTCGGCTTTGCTTTTTGAGTTTACTCAAATTGGCTCTTTTTTGCTCCTGGTGCTTTTTCACTTTTCTCCGAGTGAAGGAGTTTTGAGACCTTTTGGCTCTACCGTTCTCCCCTTTTTTTTCGGAAACGTCCCTTTTGCCACTGAGTAAGTGAGTGAGTGAGTCACGGACTGACAAACCAACCAATTGGGAGAGATGGACGCGCATGTGTGTGTGTGTGTATTTATGTATGTATGTATGTATGCCAGTGTATGTATGTATTTGTGTGTGTGTGTGTGTGTGTGTGTGTGCAGTCCACATGGAGTTTCTCTCGAAGTTCAAGGTCAGGTTGGAGTCCGATGACTTCCTTCAGGGCCCCGAATTGGAAGGAGACGGAAAGGGGGCGGCGGAGGTGGAGAAGCAACTGAAGATCGACACAGGCCTCCTCGCACAGGCGTGCATCAAGGCAGCAGACATCGGCCATTCTGCCAAGCCGTGGGACGTGCACTACAAGTCAGTCGCTCTCCCGTTCGCTCGCTCGGCTGTTCCAGGCCGTCTTTTGTGTGTTCTCCCTCTTTTTCGCTTGATCACATCCACAGCCCTTCAGTGATTGCACAACCATACTTTCGCAGAGATGTGAGGTCAATAATGGAGGCCAGAAGGAGCACTCAGTAGACTCGTGAAACTGAAAGAGCTTTGAGAAGGAAGGCATGCAGCCCCCCCCCGCCCCCCCCCATCACTCCCTTTGCCCGCCTGCCTGCCTCTGTGCAGATATTCTCTGTCAGTCGTCGAGGAGTTCTTCAAGCAGGGAGACAAGGAGAGGGAGATGGGTTTGCCCATTTCTGCTCTGTGCGACCGCAATGCCGCTTCTAGTCTTGCACAGTCGCAGCGAGGCTTTCTGCTGTTTTTGTGCCGGCCGATGTTTGTGGTTCTGGCCAGTGCCGAGAAAGTTTGGAGGGAACGTCTCCTAGACGCTGCGATCGACGCCCGGAGGAGGGAGTCGCAGAAGAGGAGGGGGTCTACAAGTCCGAAGAGTCCAAAATATGTGAAGAGAAGAAGCAGCTTCGATGTTGATCTTGCTTCCATCGGACACTCCAGTCGACACCTGAGCATTGTCTCCGGACTGGGTGGAAACGCGCAGGTCTCTGTGGTCGAGAATGTGTGCCTTGGTCTGCTTGATAAGAACGTAGAAGAGTGGACAAAACGAATGACACCTCCTCAGGAAAAGGGGAAAAAGTAAACGCATCGAGTTTAGCTCGCGCTCAAATTCACGCTAACTGGTTCTATCCCAGGACCAAAATCTAATTATGATGTCCATGGCAATGCAAAATCAGACAATTCAATTCAATCCATGCACCCATGCACTCCTGGTTGCCTCAGCACGCGAGACTTGGAGTCTTTCTTGGGAGCGTCGCTTGATTCGACTGAATATTGAGGATGTTTGGCTGCAAATATTTTTTCAGACACCATCTACAAAACTAGCTACGACACCAAAAGGCGGCACGTTGCTGCCATTCTGTGCTTCTTGATGAAAAAACCACTTACGATACAGCTTTAAAAGACGCATGCAGATGATGTGTTTTTATTTATATCAGTTTGTGTTCATAAAACGGGATACACCCAACCAGTTGGGTGAGTGCCTCGGGGGGCCATTTAGGGGGTCGGCCATAATTTGATTGCATGATGAAAACCATCAGGGGCTTGGGCATGTCTTAATTGCCTGCAATACATGCATGGGCAAATGGCGGGAGCCATGACAACGTGCGTAAAATATGCTTTTCGGGACCGCGCATGAACACATATGCAATTAACTCTGTGCGACTTACTTGAGGGGTACGTATCATGAAGAGCGGAGTGTATAATATTATAATACGATCGCGGCTCCATGCAAGTTGCTTAAGGGGCACATTTTGGAATTTGGGCGACACCGACCGTGATGGAGACAGAACCGAATCCCCCCCCAAAAAATAAAAAAATGCATTATGCGGATGCGTGCGATCTCAGGGCCTCTCGGCTGATCTCAGCAGAGCTGAGCTGCCCCCCGAATACTTGATTTTTTTTATGATACTGGAAGTAATTAGCCAGCTGTTGTATGTAGCGAATGCAGCCTGAGTGGCAAGAATTTGATCGATATCAGCCTCGGATTGCACAACCTTAGTAGCCACGATTTATAGAGAGCATGTACATAGTGTACTACACACTCAATAGCCATAACATCCAACCTTTAGCTAAATATATTTTTTTAAATGTAAAACTTGAACTTGAATGAATGCACGTTTTATCAAGACTAATCAAGTTCAAGTGAGTTTCGTTCTTAAAGATATACTCTCTTCTCTAGTTTCTTCTATATGATACAAATTTTTATAATATTACATTGCTAGTGCCAGTGGTAGATGTTACACATACTGCTAAATCCAGTGTTAGGCTGTGGAGTCTTCAAAAAGAAATATGTTTATTTGCTAGTTTTTTTAATTCTTTTACTAAATAGAAATAGTTTTGCTTGAAATAGAACTTAGAGGCTAAGTTAGAGCTATGCAGACCGACATGCCAGCCATTTTTATAGTGCTAGGAAAAGGTTCAAGGTTCAAGGTTCACTTCGAAGTAATGAACCTGAATCAGGTTCAAAAACAGGTTCAAAAACAGGTTCACTTTTAATTAATAGAAACCTCATTTTTTCATGTTATTTTATGCCTTTAAATTAGGCTTTAATGCATTTTTAGAACGTTTTATTATAGAATCTATGCCTTCGTAGTGTTTTTAAATAGTTTAAATCAATATTTACGCTCACATTAGGTGTTAGTCTCAAGTTATTCACTGTTTATAGTCGAAAATTAGTAATCAAAAAAGCCTGAAAAAAATGGAAAATGCTATAATTAAATTTGTATGATCGTATCAATCATGACAATTACACTGTCGTGCAGACTGCTGTCAAACAAACTCTATACTTCCTCATTCCTTCAGTGGAGACTGTCCGTTTTGATGCGGGGCCTTGCAAGTGGAAAACTTGGTAAGTCACGTATACTTCTTCACTTCTACAACCGTCAGCATGAGTTTTCATGCTGACATATGATACTGACGT
The DNA here is from genome assembly GCA_018398765.1 of Chromera velia. Taxonomy (NCBI): domain Eukaryota; family Chromeraceae; genus Chromera; species Chromera velia. The sequence goes on along the minus strand of JAHBMJ010005725.1, from coordinate 63,941 downwards.
ATTCTGACATGCGTCTGTCCAACATAATAGATTGGACCGGCTGGGGACAGTTGCTGTACGCGCGGCTTCGGCTCCTTATTTCACCTATATCGGCCGCGGGCGGCGCAGGCCTGGCCGGCCTTGTGCCAGTGGCCGCGCGTCTGGCCTCTAAAACAGGTTTAAAACAGGTTTAACAGGTTCAACAGGTTCAAAACAGGTTCAACAGGTTCACTTTTTCAGATTTGAACCTTTTCTCAATGAACCTTTTTCCAGCCCTACATTTTTAGCCGGTTTTTATCCTTTTCCTAGTCATTCTCTTCTTTGCTTTTTCTCTAAAACCCAGCTTGTTCGTCGCTTTCCTCTCTTGGGCTAGAGTCTTAGCATGTTTTTTTTTTTTTTTTTAAATTTTCAAACACTTTCTTTCTTTAATCTTTCTGTGCATCATTGTCATCACAATCTGACGTGGAACGCTCACCTTTACGATAATATATGAGCGTGAATTTTTTTTTTTAAGGCCCTATAAGATATATAAGACTTGATACACACACAAAAAAAGTAGATCTGTCGTTTTTCTAGAGACTTTTTTTTTTACTGTGGCATGCCTAGTTTAAAAATTCCTTATTCTTTCTTTTTTTTTCTGATCATGTCTTTTTTTTTAATTTAATTGTCATCTAAAGGCTTTTACTTCTTGGTTTCATCACTAGTTCATCATCATTTTTTATTTTTCTCTCAGACTTTCTCTACTACTACTATGCTGACCTAACAACATTTCTGTTGGCTTTCTACGGATGGTTAACTATAAACAGCTAGGTAAACAGTAACGACTAGAAAGGCCACCGTAACTGCATTGATCGATGTACTGCTTTGGTAATTTTATGAGTTGCATGAGGTAGCGCATCAAAGTGTGTCGAAAAACAACTAAATTTCACATAAATATGTTTTTTCAAGTATTTTGAAGACAATTAAGAAGGGTAGGACCACTACTTTTATATGCAGATTTGAATTAGACCTCTGCATGGCACTTAAAGTGACACAGCTGTGCAGTTGCCCAGTAGAGAGTGAGGGCCGGGTCCAATCTTTAGTCGGGACTTCAATTGAGAATGGCGTTTTTTCAATTGATCTGCCAATCCGTCCAGTGGTCTCATGCAGTCCAGCCACTTCCCTTTCTTTCTGAAAGGAAGGAAAATGTGTGATTGATCACGTGGGTGAATTTGCGATTGACTGTCCTTGTCTGTCACTCACAATCTGCAAGGAAACATCAAGAGGGGTGTGAGAGGGGACTTCAATACACTTCCTCAAAGAGCTTTGCCGATCGAAATCACGATTTAAAGAAAAAAAAAACAGTCTGAGAGGAGACGTCCAGACTCATTGAAAAAACAATCGTAACACAGTAACCGTAGCTGGCTTTTCTTTTGCCTTCCGTTTCCGCAAAGTCTATTCTAAAGCATGCCCATCATCCAGCGCTTTGTTCTCTTCTCTTCATGCTTTTGTCTTGCCGTCTCTGTGTGCAAAGGTCCTGCCTCAGGCTGCTCTTCAAAGAACAAAACTCCAATCGGCAGCTTTCTTCGTGATCCGTCTGGTCGAATTCAAGCGCGAGAAGGGAGACTTGCATCACTTCTCTCTGTCGGTTAAGTGCTTCTCACTCCGTGGGAACATTATCAAATGGCCTCCCTCCCTCTCCCCTTTCTCCACTCACTCATATACACACATACGCATAGACATAGACATCGACACAGACACGCACGCACGCACGCACGCACGCACGCACACACACACACACACACACGCACGCACGCACGCACGCACGCACTCACTCACTCACTCACTCACTCACTCACTCGCTGAATCACACTGATCTATTCACTCACTCGCCACCGTTCTTTTGTATTCATTCTGCCCGTAATTTCTTCATTACCGCCGATTTTGTTTTCTTCCTTCCACATCTGTATAGAGAAAACTGGATAATATATCATCCGAACACATTCCCCACCTCGGACTGACCTGCGATGACATTCCTGTCCTGACAACCGTCGATCCAGTTAGTACTCCTCCTGTTCCTCCCTGAATCTGAATGTGGAGGCCACCAGCAAAGTCAACAGACCCACACTCACCCACATCGCCCAGAAGACCCCGTCGACCACTCCCTCGGGACGGAGGGCAAGGAGAAAGGGGGTGTCTGCGATTCCTACAATCAGGAAAACAACGACAGAGATGCAGGCAACTGTCAGATTGTGCATCTTCACCATGCTCTTTCTTCTGGTTTGTTGCAATGGCACCTGGAGGGTCCAGTCCTCGTCCGGGATTTTCGTGTCTGTCAGGGTCATCCAGGCCCCCAAAATAAGGTTGTCGATCTCCAGAATGAAGTAGGCAGCAGTGGCATTGAGGATCACGTCTCGGGGATCGTCGTTGTCGATGATGAAGGACACACCAGAGACCATCGCCATCAGCACGATGACCATGCCAGTCAATTGGACTGCCATAAGGTAGAGCATCTCGTGGGTGGTCAGGTTCAGGGCTGGAGACATGTTGTTGATTCGGAGAGCGCACTTGAGTCGGTCAGAGACTTCCGCCAGGAGGGCAGCCACGTACATGAGTACAGAGACGAGCCTGAAGGACAGTGTCATCGTGTGCAGAGGCGAAAGAGAAGAACAGAACTTGGTCTGAGGAGTGAAAGCAGAGGGAAACTGCTGTAGACTGCCATCGGGAGTAAACTTGAGTGAGAGAAAAATGTTTCAGCGATGGGCTTGCAGAAAAGCTGTTCCCTTCTGTTCCTTTGTACCATCTCTAGTTTTCCCTTTCTCTTTCCCCTCAGCACAAAAAAACAGCATTTTGTAAAAGACAGCAGAGAGAGAGCTGGATCAATTGATCGATCGATCAACACTTGCAGCCATTTCGTGAGACGTGCCTCTTTCCAACTCTTGCAGCCATTTCGTGAGACGTGCCTCTTTCCAACTCTTGCAGCCATTTCGTTCCAACACTTGCAGCCAACTGACGTGCCTCTTTCCTGCCTTCCCCCCAGCAGTCTGGCGGAATATTCTTTCTCTTCTCCGTCAAATCCCCTACTGATCCAGCCATGCAGGTGCCGAAGCTTTCCTTCCGATACTTTGATTTTTGAGTTGCATGTTTTTCAAAGAAACTGGGAGGTTCTCTGGACACCACCCTCCCCTCTCTCTCGTTGGACCGTCGTATTTCGTTGGACCGTCACAGTGCGAAGTCCCAACTCACCGTGCCAGGTTGAGGGTCTTTGCCTCTGCGTTTCTGATCATGTCATCCAGCTGGAAGAAGATCTCGGAGCCCCTCGACAAACCCTTCCACTCCAGGTTCTCCTTCGACAACCCGAACATACGGGGCTCACAGACAAGGAGACCAATCACCTGCAAACAAGCGACAAGGCCACAAGGGAATAAGACCAACGTGTGCGAGGAATTCCGTGAGTAGGTATTATCTATAGCCCTGCTAATCTGCCTGGGATACGTATGTATGTGTTGAGGGGATCCGGCATGCCATCCTTCTGCACCCACATTTTTGGACCTGCGAAGTGCAGTAGACGTTGCTAAAAGAGACTTCACACACCAGACCCAATGGCCAGCAGCACGGCAGTTCTTGCAATGTGAGTGCAGCATGGTCAGGCTGGCATGGAATGTCATCAGTCTTTGCACATCTGTCTACGTCAGCTCGCCTTCTTGTTGCATCATTCCTCTCTGGGTTGTTTCTCTACGCGGTCGCATGCACCATGGAAGCTGACTTGAAGCACCCAGGTGATCAGGAGGAGCACCACAGAGTGCACCATCCCGACCCTTCGGACTTGACTGATCCCAGACTTCTTCGACTGAAGCATCGCCACAACTGCACACAGTGCAACATGCACTCCCAAAAGCGGTCAGAACAACACGAAGGTCAGTCACTTTTTCTACCCATTCAACAAAAATGTTGTACCACATTGCAAAGACAACACCTACTCGAGAGATTATATGAGTCCTGTTCCAGATCATACTCCACCATGACCTCCTCCCCAGGTCAACCTGCGGATAAACGCCTGGGGCGGTTTTGGCGCCTTCCGTGAGGAAGGGCTGTTCGGGGTTGACAGCAGCCATGGGACTCGAAGTCGCTCGACGTTCTGGCGAAAGAGAGAAAAGCAAAAACAAAAACAAAACTGTGGACCGTTTGTTTCCTTTCTTTTTGGTCGTTGTGCAAGCAGATGAGCTCTGTGTTACCGTCACCGTACACTGTTACGGCACTCAGTGAGAACGTATATATATATGTTCCACTAGCTAGCTGCATGTCAGAATCAGAGTGTGCATGCATGGCTGCTCCGCGATGCACGCATGTTCATGCAGTCTACGCGTGGCGGCGCGGGCACTCGCACGGCGCCGACGCGCACTCGGCAGGCGCCGCCGCGCGTGGTACACAATTAATGAATCTCTAGCTGACGCTGCAGCTTGCAAGGAGTCTGAGCATCCGTCCATGTCCTTGTAGACGGATAAAGTAAAAGGGCAAGCACCCAAGACGGTGTGGCAGGGGTCAGAGACAGAACAACAAAAGCGACAGAGCAAGCTGATGCGCCTGCGCCGACTCCCTGCATCTTTACCTCAGCCGTCTCCTTGCATCCCGGCAAAATGTAGCCTGAGGAGACGGCACTACTTTTCTTCTTCTTCCTCTTCTTCATTTGAGGTGGACGTCAGCAGCTGGAACGCCGTATCGGAACGTGTCCTCTCTAATATCCACGGCCTCTCACCCAAGCATCTGGGCTATCACGCGCAGAGGGCGGCGGAGCTTCAGATTTCCGATCCTGCCGTCTGGGGCGTGATCGGGGAGCGCTTTCTGGACCAGGTGGAGTTGATGGACGGCAAGGACTGTCTCCGTGCTCTTCGTGCTTTCGCCCAAATTCATAAAGTAGACCCCCGTCTCCTCGCTGCCATCGGGACCCGGGCGGCGGCGTGTGCACCAGAAACACGTCTGTCGGACATTGCGGAGCTGTGCTTCTGTTTTTCTGAACATCGGGCCCTCCATGCCCGGTTCTTTGCTGCCATGTCCATACAGTTCTGCCTCCGTATCTCGGCAGCCACGGCGGCAGAACTGTCGCAAATGGCGATCGCGTTTGCAAGAATGCAGCTGGCAGACCACATCCTCTTCTGTAAGTCCTCCGCATGCTTCCTTCGCAAGAAAATGTAATAAGCATGCAGGAGTCATTGCCCAATTCCCGTCATCGCCTTTCGCTATTTTTGTCCCTGTTGTCTGGCTTTGCACCAACTTCGCTTTGTAACCTGATCATGATCGAAGAAGCGAAAACTGATGCCCGCATCTTCTCGCATGCGTGTCTTCCCTTCACACCCTGGAGGCAGAAAACAGTTCATTGGGCAGTTTTCTTCTTTCGTTGTTGCTCCGTGACCGCCGTCTTTTTCTTTCTGCAGCCAAAATTGCGTCGGCCAGTTTGCCTCTTCTAGGCACATTCGATGCGGAGAGACTCTCTGCGCTTCTTGTTGCGTTCGCTTTGTTGGACTTCCGGAAGGACGCTCTCCTGTTCAGAAGCAGCCAGCTGATTGGAGAGAAGGCATCGAGTGGGTCTGACATTTTCTGTCTTGTCTGTCTGACTGTCCGTCCGGCCATTTGTTTGGCTGTGCAATCATATGTGGATCTTTTTGGTTGTCTGGCTGCCTGCCTGGCGAACAGTCTGGCTGGCTCTGTGGCTCTTGAATCTTCTCTCCCGTCCTCTCAGTCTTCTTTTCCCCCAATTCTCTCTCGCATCTCGTCATCGTAATTGACTCCTCTCCTTGAAGCTCCCCAATGCCCCCCTGCCTGAACCCCCCTGTCCGTCAATCTGATTCCCAGGCTTCTCGGCATCGCAGCTTTCGCGTATTGCATTCGCATACGGTCGTTTTTCACTGGTGTTTCCTGAGGTCTCCGCCTCTCTGTCCATCTTTCTTCCTGAGAGAATTGCGGAGCTCTCGAACGTGAGGGCAGCAGAAACAGCAGTGGCCCTCGCTGCTGTGGATGTGCAGAACGCGGAGCTAGCGGTGAGCCGAGTTGTAATTTTGCGCTTGTTCTTATGTGTATGTCAAACCATGAGAGCAGAAGGGCCGTTGCCTTCATTTTGGGACATGCGAAGCAGATTCAGGGTTTTCCAGAAATCCGTCACCCCCCCGATTTTTTCATCTTGTGTCTCCGTTTGAGAGAGAGACACCCTCTTCCTTTTTTTCTGCTAGGGTTGAAGATCGCAATCTTCTTGACGATAAAGCAGTCACTGTGTCTCTTCGCATAGGTGCATGAAAGTGGTGTATTCAAACAGGTGCATGGCTGTGTTGAATTGACGCACGCAGGAAGCCCTGGAGGCCCGCATCGTTCCTGAAACACTCCCGCCAGCCGTTCTTTGCGCGTCCGCACAGGCGCTTGCAAATTCGGGTGTGGGTCTGAGCGGGGGTGTTCGTCCGGGTTCGTTTTGGGATCGGGTTCTTGGAGCTGCAGAGCTGCACTTTGGGGTTCGAGTGGAGCTCCTTGACGGGCAGACCGAAAAAGGAGTACATGAGAGTATGTCTCTTTCGGGATGCGTCAAGGGGCTGCGGAAGCTGGCAGAAGAGAGGGGACTGCTGGAAAGGGCAGATGTCCTTTTGGGGGCAGCTGCATGGGCTCGGGGAGACTTATGCACAGCGGAGACAAACCTCCATAATCAGATGGAATCCCATCAGAGCACGTCAACAGAAGAGGAAGACACCCTTCCTCCTTTCCCCTTCCCCTCTCCCTCTCCCTCCACTCTCACAGACGAAGGTCAGGCAGAATTCCCCTCCCACTCCCGCCACCTGAGCGACCTCGTCATCCCACCAGCAGCCGTCTCTGTCCCTCTCCAAGAGAGAGGGATCAGAGAGGAAGCCCTCGGGGAAGTCTTTTCACACAACTCTTTTCAAGCAGAAATGGACGCCCCAGTCTCCTCACAGATGTCTCAACAGCCTCCTACACCAAACCATGTGGCTGCGATTCAGCTCCTTCAAGCAGCATCTCGTCTAGATAGGCTCATCATCTGTGGGAGTGCAGAGAAGACCATAGGGGGGGAGGGGAAGGAAGCGGACGTGGGTGAGGGGGGCTTGACAGTCTCAGAGAGGGTGCTCCAAATGACCATACCCCACTTGCTTATCTTTGCTCCTCTGATGTCCCCCTCTGAAGTGACAAGCGTCTTTCAGTCTTTGACTGCCTGCAACGCACCTTACTTGATTCCTTCCAGTGGGTTTTCTGAACTCTCCCTTGACGGGCTCTCGCGAGAGGGAAATGAGGGGGAGGGGGTCTCAGTTGAGGGACTCATTCGGGCCCTCCTGAGGCGAACACTCGTGTTGGCAGACTCAGAAGCTCTAGAGCTCGCAGACCTGGTCTCCCTTCTGCACTCGATTGTCGGTTTTCTTTTTTTTTTTTTTTCGTTCTTCCTTTTGGCATGCCGGGAGAAGACGTTTCGTTCTCCGTTTCATGATGTCTGATTTGAAATTTTGTGTCTGTTTTCTGGTTCTGGTGGTCGCCTTGCAGGAGCCTTCTTAGAGTCTTGCTTGCCGGTTTGCTCTCCTTTTTTGTCGCTTCGCCCTCCCCTGTACATCTGTGTGTGTGTGTGTGTGTGTGTGTGCGCGCGCGCGCGGGCGGGCGAGCAGTCGGCTTGTGCCGCTTTCTATGTCCCGATCTCGGTGTACTCTCTCTTTCTCTCAACGTTCTTTTCCTTCCCTGGTTCCCCGCTCTGATTGTTCTTCCGTGTTGTTCGTCCTCTGTCTGTCTTCACATGCAGATGTGTCTGTGCAGGCACGAAAGTGCCGTCTTTAAGCAGCAGCAGAGGGCTGCTCTCCGTGCGTGGACATCCCGACTTTCGGATCTGGCCGTGGAGGGGGGGGGCGGGCGGTTCGCCCCTGAATCTAAGGAGGGACACAGACCCCTTCTGCCTCCTCCATCTGCACATGAGGCCTCCCAGGTGCAGGGTGTGATTTTTGACCTCGCATCTTCCTTCTACTACTCTGCACAGCAGCAATTGGGACAACAGCGGGAAGCCCTTGAGTGGTCCTCTGGAGGAGGAGGAGGAGGAGGAGGAGGAGGAGGAGGAGAGGGTCCACGGCAACGGGGGATGAGAGAGACAGAAGAGAGATCCCCCCACCTGTCCCCCTCCCCCTCTCCCTGGTCCCTTGACCTTCCCCTTTCCACTCTGAGTCCTGTTGTGACCTTCCTCTCCGAATGCTTTGGAGACTCCTTGCCCCTGCCTCCTGCTCCCTCTGGCCCGCTCTTGCTACAGCAGCAGGGCGAGAGCGACACTGGACGGGATTTCGGGAGGTCTGGTGGAGAGACGGCCACCCTCGGGGCGAGTGGACGGGTTGCCCGTCTGGCCTCTACCATGCGCCCTCCTCCCCCTCCCCTTCTGACAGTAGAGGGAGAGGATGACCATTCAGGATCGTCATCCTCCACGTCGACGAGAATAGGCCGAGAGATCCAATGGATGCTCGGAAAGAGTGGAGTCGATCTGGAGACAGAGGTGAGGCGATCTGACTGAATGCTTTCTTTGAAAATCAACAGAACTCTACGAGAGTGCTGTTTTGACACAACAACATGTGGGTCCGACGCAATGGTCTGCATCACGCAAGATCACAGCTGTGCTTATTTTATTTGCGTTGGTCCCTGGATTTTTGTTCTCAGACAGCCACGTCTCAGACTGCAGACACTCTGTGCCAGAGAAAGGTCTGTGTGTCCTGATTCTGTTGGTGTCTGCCTACCCATTTGCCTGTATGCCTGTCTGTCTGTCTGTCTGTCTGTCTGTCTCTCCTTCAGTCTGTCTCTCTCTCAGTCTGTCTGTCTCTCTCTCTCTCTCTCACTCACTCTCTCTCTCTCTCTGTCTGTCTCTCTCTCTGTCTCTCTCTCTCTCTCTCTCTCTCTGTGTGTGTGTGTGTGTGTCTGTGTCTGTGAGAGAGAGAGAGAGAGAGACAGAGAGATAGACCGACAGAGGGAGGGAAAGAGAGAGTGATGCCATGAGGTCTGTCTGCATCAAATTGAATGAACGTTCTGCAGGCACCAGTTCACTGGGAAGGTGCCCTCCGGCTTCATGCGGTCGAAAGAGAGAGGTGGACACTCCCCGACGGCACCGAGAGAAAAATAGGATACGTTTTCCTGTCGGAAAAAGATTTCCACGCCATCCCTCCAAAGACCAGAGACACTCGAAAGAAAGCCCCATCATCGGCAAGCGGCACCGCGTCCATCTCGCCAGAGCCCTCGACAACAAACGACACTTCAGTCATTCCAATGCCTTTGATTCCTCGCCTGCCGCATTTCGAGCGAATGTGCGTTGAGGGAGAATTAGAGGATCCTGGCCATGAAAGAGAGAGCCATTCAGTCCTCCGGCATGGAGACACTGTGAGATATTCTCTTAGGCGGGAAAAAAGGCTGGTGATCGAAACGGCTGTCTGTCGTGGGTGGCGGCTGGTGCTCATTCCTTTCTTTTGTTGGAGGCGTCTTGGTCTCCAACGGGGAATGACGCAAGGGGACAAAGAGTCCAGGCTGGCAAGTGGTTGTAGCAAGGAAGCAGCAGTGCGAAACAAAAGACAGTTTCTATTAAGGCTAAGAAAAAAACTGTTGGCATTTCGGACGCCGTGACCAAACCTTAATGTAAATTTCTGTTTTTTTTTTAGCTTTTTACAAAAACATTTTAAATAATGTTTGTAGTGTACATCCAGAGTAATTTAGTGAAGTTAATCGAATGAAACGCTGTTATAGAAACGAAATTGCTACGTGTGCGTTGCTGTTAAACACTAAAAGTCTCAAGCTAGAAATATAGGTGAATGAAGATGACATATGATTATAATAATGATGTACATAGATTTTCAATTTTTATTGATGGTGATGTTCACCGCATAAAAAAATATGAAAAATGAAATGTAATGAATTTTTTTTTGATGCCAACTGTAGCCCACCGAGAACCACCTGTAACCGCCTGCATGTACGTAAGGCTTTCAATATGCTAACAAAAATTTGCTGAGCTATAAATTTACCCATGCTGGAAGAACCTCTTTTTGAGAGACGTTATCTCGACTTATCTCGACTTTCGAGATATTGCCTCTAGAGAGAGTTAGTTACTCCAAGTGATCTGTAGAGATGACAGAGACGATAAACATATAATGACAAATACGTTTGTTGAATAGATCTAGAAAAATCAAAGTCACACAACTCACAATGCCCTGGCCCTACCTGGCCCTTGAATTATGACCAAATGAGCGTTTGCCACCCTAACGTACTTATAGACTGCTGTAGATAAACAAGTGCCGACACCGACTATTAAACTCACTGTCACTGACTTATACACAGGCAAACACCATGTCACTCTTAATTTCCTCTCATATTTTGCGGAATTGTCGCGTGTCTGTCGTCGGCGCGCGCGCGCGCGATGAAAGCGTTTACAGCGCTTTCAGATAGCCTTTTTTTTTTTTTTTTACAAAAAAAAGAATTGAAAAATGAAAAAGAAAACCATACAGATTCATCCATACAGATCCGTTGATGCAAAGGGTATCAAAGGGTGCATGGCTGAATGACCATGCACAATGCTTATTTATTAATAAGTGTTTCTCTTTCAGACTTCATGCAACTTACAATCATATAGCTATACTGCAAGCCCTCGCTCTGTCATATCTTTGCTGTAGAGGAGCGAGTATTCAATTGCTTGGATCAGATCAGTCTGCGCTGCGATCGCGGGCGACATGTCAAGCAAAGACAACGAAGTGAGAACAACACTTTTCGAACATGTTTCAATGTACGATGTTTTTGGTTTGATCTCTGGCGTTCAAAATTTTGACTGTCTTTGTTCTTCTTCAAAAGCCCTCGTGTTTCTCTCCGGTCAAAGACTCAGGCAAGAGGGTGATCCGAAGAGTAGTTGTACGAGATCTAACCGAGCCATGTCGGGGGGAGGGGATGAGATCACTTTGAATTTGGTGGTTCATCTGCCGAATGATGGGAAGACTGTGAAACTCACAGTGCAAGAAATGAAATGCCGGATGTCCTTGAAGGAAAACGTTCAGCTCAACAGATCACAGTTCGATGCCGTGTTTGGGAAGGGCCTGGTTGATTCTTGCGAAATCACGGCGACGCGTGTTAACGGAGGCAGAAGCCAATTCATCTTTCAGGACCAGAAGCTGGTTGACAACGGTATACTGGACGGGGATGAAGTACACTGTCAGTCAGATGAGTGAGCACATGCCAGTTGGCCCTTTATCGTAATTAGAAAGTGCTGAAATGCGAGCGGAAAAATCTTTTTCATCTCTGTGTGTCGATTTGAAAGCGTGGAGGTCTTTTGATATCTTTCTGTGTCTATATTACAGCTCTTTCTGACTCGGCTGCTCCCAATCATGCCCAATTAAGTGTGTGCAAGCTGCTCGCTGCGCTGACATTGCATTCAGTCTCTCTAATCCAATCGGCGGAAAAGATTTCTGCGTCCAGTTCCTCTTTTTCATTCCTGGGCTTCGAATGTAGCCGTCTGAGATGATCTGAGCAAGCTTGTCATTTGACTCTCCTGATGTTTTTTTGTTTCTTCTCCACTCTCGCATGCAGTATTTCTGCACAAAAGGTTCGGCGACAAAAGGATTGGCGAGTGCCCACTTCAGCAAAAGGGAAGCCTTGCGGAAAGTCTGCAGTCCCCCAGAAAGACTTGCGTAGAGAATGTGGAAGCTGACTTTATGTTGCCTGGAAAAGAATTCAAAGGCCTCAGGGAGGCGGCCCTTCGGTTTGTACAGATAAAGGTGGAGGCAGAGAGAGTGCTGAAATCCCGACCGAAAGTGCCGGATGGTCCCATTGCGTCTCTACCTGACGCAACCTTTTTCCCCCTAGAAGAAGCCACTGCCCGATTCTTGGTGGAATTAAAACCAGTTATCAATTCCCTGGCAGATGTTGTCGAAAAGCTCAACGATCAAATCGAAGCCCTGGGTCTCGACAGACACAAAAAGTGTCAGTGGGCAGGGGAAGGGTCTGCAGTACAGGCCGAACTAGAGGCCTCGGAATTGCTGCGTGCTTCCGCCGTCATGCAGCAGCTTCTGGTTGTGAGAGACTTCTTCCACTCACTCATGTGGTTTTTCTCCGGCCCATCTTCTGCCATTCGCCCTTTTGAGGAAGTCGCTGGCGATCCGAGGCTCCGACTCGGACTACATGAATTTGAAAGATCTACAGCACTGCACGTACGTTCCTTCTCACGTGCTGCTGCTCTTGTCTTGGCCACGCTGCTGAAAAAATATCCCCGGTTACGTCAACAGATTTGGAAGTGCACTCCGTTCCGCTGGGGTCTGAAAAGCCTCATTTGCCAGGAGCAGTCCGGGGTCAAAGAAATTCAATTCGAAGGTCTCCCATTCGTGCTCGATCTCTTGTCAACTCTGAGAGGTCAGAGAGGCCCTCTGCCCTTGAAAGAGTTGCACAGGGAGGCTGTGGAGGGATTAAACTCGTGTGTGCCACCGGGATGGTCAGAGGCTCAGTCCCAGTCTTTTGACTTGTCTCGAGCGTTCCGTATTAGTTACTGGTATGCAATGAGAAAGGAGGAGGTGCAGGAGTCCTACGCTAAGGGGGAATTTGACGATGACTTCCAATTCATGCCTGTCCATGGTCGGTCGCGTCGAAACATCCTGGCGTGGCTGGAGAACCTGCGTGTGATGCAGTGTTTTGGT
>JAHBMJ010005725.1:21318-46318 GCA_018398765.1 Chromera velia | reverse complement strand
TGACAGACTGCATGTGTCTGTGAGAGAACAGAAGCAGAAGCAGAAGCAGAAGCACGACCCTGAAAAGGGGGGTGAACCGCGGGAAGACAGAGAGAAAGGGAGTCCACATCATTGCCCCCCCCCCCTGCCCCCTCTCTCAGACACACAATGAGTGCACGACGCCACACTGACCCCATTCCTCCTCCATGGTGTGGCATCATTCCTGCCTGCTGCTGCTGCTGTTGTCTCATCAGTTCCTCCATCCGTTTTTGCTGCACAGACGCCAGAAGATTCTCCACAAGCGCCACCCCCTTCGCCAGGGCTCCCGGAGACAGCCCGTACACCCTCACGTGAGCAGGCTCTGCGTCTGGGCCGGCATCTGTTTTTTGGGGGGTGGGTGGGAGGAAGAGAAAGTAGAAAGAAGGTGAGCAAGTGATCCCGTTGCGTTTGGTTGGATGGCTCGGCATCTCGGGTACGCATGTCAGCGATGCAGTGATTTTTCTTGCCAGTGATGCCCAGTCGGCTGTTCCGCAAAATCATGAACAAAACGAAAAAACCCTCCACCCAGCTACCCAGCCCTGGCACTACAGAACCGCACCCATTAGTGGATAGAAAACCGCGCAGAGACACTCTCCAGTCTACTCACTGCCCCCCTCTATCGCCTACTCACACATGCAGACAGACAGAGTGCGGCCATGCAGGGGGAGAGACAGACAGACAGACAGACAGACAGACAGATAAGGAGACCGACCGACCGACCGACCCTCAGCGCTTCCAGTCCCCAGGCCCCGCAATTCCAGGTGGGCGTGCGTCTGCTTCTCGATGTATGAAAAGAAGGCACGCTGCAGTGAGTGAATTTATTATGCAACAACAGAGCGAGGATGAGAAACGAAGCCCGTTCCACCACGGACACGCCTTTGCAAGAAACGAGATATGAAGACAGATAGGAGGTTGGACCGGCAGACATAGAGACGGAAGGAAGTGAAGTCAAGCCAGAGAGAGACGCATTCATGCTGCCGGAGAGGTGAGGAGAGACCCATGAAGACCCACATCCTGTCCCATGATAGATCGACGAAAATTTTCAGTTGGCGCCCCGCCTCCAGGCCCACTCGGACCCGCATGGGGGGGTTCCATGTGGAGGAGCACTTTCCGGGGCTTCTGCATCAACTTTTCTGCACAGACAGAAGATTGAGGAAGAAAAGGGAGGGAGGGGAAGACAGAGGGAAGAGCAGACGGAACATTCAAATCCCCCCACTGCAGCTGCGTCTTTACAGCCTGCCCCCGAATCCATTTGACCTCAATAAACCCCGAAGTCCATCGAATAAATGAATGAATGAATGAATGAATGAATGAATGAATAATGAACTTGTCAACACAAAGAAGAGGACACAGGGACCGACCGATGAGGACTACAGCTGCGTCGACAGTCTCTGCTGAGGGTCCGAGGACACGAAGAAACAGACCCCTCTCCGGTGCACTCACAGGAAGGCTCTGGAGTTGTTCGATCTCGGCCTCGCTCTGCGGGGGAGGACGCGGTCGTCCTCGGGTCACCACCGCAGCGCCTGTCAGGGACCGAATCTGTCGGACAGACAGACAAAGAAAGCAGAGGGCAGGGCACGTACACACAGGGAGAACCAGACAGCTCGAACAAGGGAGTCAAACAGACGAGGTTTGACTGAAGAGTAGAAAGGCTTTAGAGGTAGACGAGAATAAGGGAAAGCCAGAAAAAAGTAAGAAACCTCAAATCACTGAGCGGAAAAGAAGGCCACACGCAGAAGGAAGGAAAAAAGGAACACATCATGAAAGTCAAATCGATTGATTGATTTGACACATGTACAGACAAGACAGACCTCCTGTTGCACCTGAAGTTTGACCAGTCGGGCTCGTTCCGTGGAATCGTTGATAGAGACCTCACACAGAAACTGGCCGTTCTCGCACCGTATCTGCATGGTTGAAAGGAAGATAGATAGCATGTCACCAACAAATAAAAATACTGCAAGACAGAGAGCGACTCAAAGCGGAAAGAGAGCGAGATGTCAAAAAACTTCTCCATCGCAGAAAGATTGGGTGGGGGGGAAATGAGTCGAGTACAAATAAACAGCAAGACAAACCGGGGGCCTTCCTTTTCTCACCTGATGTCCCAGCGCTGCAGCCGACGGTTTCGTTTCCGGGTTGCTGCTGAGGATGCTCTGGATTTCCTGTGTGGACAGAGGGGCGTACTGATACGACGGCGTGCCCATTCCCCCCTGAGGCGACGGCGCTGAGAGGGAAGGGGATGGGGAAGGAGAAACGCCTAAAGTCTGTTGCGTTTGCTGCACGAATTGCGGGGGGTAGAGACCCTGCGGAGGTGCCTGTTGCTGCTGTGGTTCCGGGGAGGTGGTGAAGCGTGGACGTCCGCTCTTGGGTTGTTGTTGCAGGACTTGCTGTTGGCTGTTCGGGGGTGTTTGCCCCAGTAGGTGCTGGTGGGTGGGTGACGGTGTTGTGAGTGCATTCGAGAGGGAGCGTTGGTTGGTGGACGGAGAAACACCATTCCCGAAGACAGTTGCAGAGGCGGACAAGACAGCACCAGGGGGTTGTCCGGGGGGGGGCGGGGGGGGTCCTCCCATTGGAGGTCCAGATCCGAGCAGGGACTGCGGCTGGGGTTGCTGAAGCAAGCCTGATGGAGCAGCGGTGATGCCGCCCCCCGCTGCCAAGTAAGTTGAAGGAGGCGGGGGCATTTGGAGAGAGGCAACTGGTCCCCCAGTGGGCCCAGCTCTGGTTGAGGCCTCTACAGCCGCAGCCATTGCAGACGCTTTGGCCACCTCCAGAGCGGTTGGGCCAGAAGAGCCTCCGGGAATGTCCCACTTCGACTTTCTGCTCACTGACATTTTCGCAGAAGCTTAGAATCACGCGTAAGTTGGACTGAAAAAAACCTGTGAAAAGCAGAGCCTCCAGCGACACACCGACACAAAAGATGGCCCCCACAGCTCTGGGCACGTCACGAAAATCGACTGGAGACGTGGACGGGCTTCAGTGAATGCAGTCTTGGATCACTCTGCGCGCGGGCACTTCATTCAAGAGCTTGAGTCGCGTGTGCTATTAAAGCAGCAACGATCCAAAGGAGATGATTTTTCAGCTTAAGAACGTGTTTGAACGGTGTTTCTTCGTCAGACGATATATACTTTTGTCACCAGAGGTTAATTCAGCACGATCGGAACACTGACGCACGCGAATTGTCGGAGTCATTCGCGGAGTCCCAAAAAGCTGTTTTACACGATTTGTGCAACTTACCGAAATAGAGACGGCGTTTATGGGCAACGTTTCAAATGACGAAGAAGAACAGACAACGCTGCTTTGCTGACGTGGCAGGCCGCTCTTCTGTGGATTGACAGAAGTAATACTTCACCTGCCAGTAGAACGAACATTCGGTTGAGGCAAAAATGATTCCACACCATTTCCGCACTCTCTGCGTTTCCCGGAGTGGCGTGCCGTCTCCCTCCACTTTTGGACCTCTTACGGCCCTGCCCCTCCGCTCCTGCTGTTTCGCGGCTGCCTTTTGTTCTTCGACAGTATGCTCAATTCAATCTCAAATTTCTGCCCCGCAGAGAAAAAGTCATACAAGCGCACAGGGTCCCGAATGGGTTGCGCAGAGAATCATGGAGACTGCCTATTCTATTGACAGCCTTCACACTCTCCCACCCCTCTTGAAGAGGCTTTCCCTGGAGAAAAAAATCAGCAACAAAACCCTCTGTAAAGCCATTTACCACACAGGGAAGGCTTTCAGAAAGAAAGAACACAGCCAAAGTCAAGGCGATCCAGAGCCCCCCGTCTCCTCAGACGTCTCCCACCCCCTCGAGAAGCTCATCCGTCTCGCGGCCGGCAGGTCCACCCTCAGTCCTCGGCAGCTGTCAAACATGTGCCTAGCGGTCGCCTACTTTCCATGGAACGACCCTGACCTCCGTCTCCGTCTCCTGCGTCCTTTTCTGACCGCATGCAGTCACAGGCTGTTTGAATTGAATCCTCAAGATCTCAGCAATGCGCTCTACGCAGCTGCTCTGGTTGGAGACGGCTCGAACGCTCTTGTGAGGGCGTTAGAAGACGGGGAGACCAGCAGGGGCGGGGCAGAAGGACAACAGTGTAGGCACAGGAAGCCTCGCGTTCTGGCAGAGGGGGGCGAGTTTGCACCACAAGGTCTTTCAGTTCTTGTTTGGTCTCTCGCAACCCTAGGTGCACGAGCATCGTCCCTCTTCTCCCTTGCGAGAGAGACTGCCGTGAAATCTGAGTTCTACGGTTTTTCCTCGCAGAATCTGTCAAACTTTGCCTGGGCTTTTGCGAACTCAAATGAGGGACGGGGGGATTCTTTGTTGTTTTTTTCCATTGCCTCTGCAGCACTTGCACTGGAAGGGGGGGGGATCGGCACTTTTTCCGCTCAGGAAATCTCAATTTTATTGTGGTCATTTGCAGCAACGGAATGCGTCCACGCCGAGCTTTTCCAGGCAGCAGGCCTCATTTTTGCAGGACGTGTCGGTCGAGAGTTTGAGCCTCAGCACCTCAGCAACGCAGTGTGGGCATACGCTGCCACCAGGACTGTGCCTCCGTCTGAATTTCTCCTTTCTGCCGCAGAGTTCGCTTGCAGAAGTGCAGAGCAGTTTACTGCTGAGGGATTGTCCAAGACAGCCTGGGCATTTGCCCGGACTTTGGACTCGGACTCAAATTTTGAGGAGGATGTAGGCGACAAGGGAGATCACCCTAAGCAAAGAAGACAAAGCGTGAATTCTCCGCAGGCTGCGGTGGTTGCTGCAGCACGTGCTGGCATTCCTGTCCTTTCCTCTTTTTCTTTGCGGCAGCTGTGTAGAATGATCGGGGCAGCAGCCACGACACTTGAATGGGTCGGATACGAAACTGAAGGAGTGAATTGGAGAGAGAGAGAAATCGGGGGGGGAGAGTCAGCACTTCGGTCGTTCCTTTCGGCAGCCTCCGAAGAGATCCGAAAGAGACTCCAGTCTCAGTCGCCAGAAACCCCCATAGGTCCTGTAGAGCTCACTCTGCTCGCGTGGGCAGGTGCGAAATCAGGTCAAGACTGCGGGGGGTTGTTTGGGTACCTGGGAGAAGCAGTGATGCAGGAGGTGGTTTGTATTGAGAGGGGGTTGGGGGAGATTTCCGGTTCGTCTCTGTTGCAGAATCAGTTGACGGTTGCTCAAAGCGGGTTCTCTCTTCGACGCATATCGACGCTCTTGTGGTCTTTTGCAATGGTGGGCTTTTATGACGAGGCGCTGTTCAGCTGTCTGTGTGAACTGACGCTCGTCCGTGTAGACGAATGGAGAAGGTTAGAGTTTGAAAATAGAGAAGAAGGGGAAAAGTCGCGTTCCTTCCCTTCCTTCAGCACAATGGAAGATGAGACAGCAGATTTGGGAGAAGAAGAGAGGGAAAGAGAAGAAGAAAGAAAACGCGGAGACTTTGATGAGAAAAGGGCGAGGGAGACCATACAGAGGGAAGGGGTGACAAATCGGACGGTATGTCTGATTCTTTGGTCACTCTCGACTGCCAACCACAGCGCGACGCCAGTTTTCTCTGCACTGCTCCATTTGTTTGAGACCTCTTCTCCAGAAAGGCAGGGTAGAAAGGTGAGGGGGGGAAGGGAGGCGTGTGAGGAAGTTCAACGGAGTCGTGGGCAGAGTGTGGCCCTTCTGTCGTGGGCCTGTGGGGTTGCGGGGGCGTCTCATCCTCTGCTCTTTCAGCAGTTGGCACGAGAGGTGTTTGACAGGGAACGAGAGGGGGAGGGAGAGAAGATTGGAGTGGGTGGGGAGGAGGGAAGAGAAGATGTGGCTGTGGAAGACCTAGATAGTTCGTGTTTTGCATCCGAAAAAAGGAAGAGCATGTTTATACAGTCTGACGTGAAAGAGTTGAAGAGCAAAAAAGGTCCGGGGGGGAAATTTCTAACGACCCAGGAGCTCCACATGTTTCTGTGGGGTCTCCCGTCTTCTCTCGGTTTGTTGGAGGGGGATAGAATGGACGTTGGAGGTAGGGGGCCGGATTTTGAAGAGACACCGATTCTGCCGTTTCGTGAGAGAGCAGAGATGGTCCTTGATCTTCTAAAAGTGGTTCTGAGGAGGGAAGCACGAGAGGAGTCGGGTTCTTCTCAAAGTGTGGGGATTCCGTCTCCTTTCCTTCCCTCACAGATGATGCGTGTTCATGAGAGGGGAATTCCGATTCGTTCCTCTCGACATGCGATGGAATCCCTCGGGGGACCGAAGTCCATTTCACAGTCGTCATGCGACAATGCGCTCCTTCAGATCGCCTCGTTCCTCCTTGATATTCGTGAACTTGAATTGAGTCACAACCGGAGAGAGGGATTCAATCGGAACGATTCAGTGTGGTTCCCTTTTTCTCTAGACCGCCTCGCAGAGAATGAGCGTGAAGTACTGTCAAGGATGTTGGAGGAGCAGAGAAAGAGGGGATGGCAGTTGGAGGACTCAACGTCTGCCCGGCAGATTGCGCAACTGCTTCGCGATTCTGGTCTTCAGTTCGAGGCCGAGGTCGACGTTGGGGTCCCTGGACTTGCACCCGCAGATTTTGTCGTCTGGTTGCTGCCACCTGAAGTGCAGGCCCCAATTGGGTCGGGGGGCAGACGGAGGGCCTCTCACATAGATTGCAGGCCTGTTGGGGGGTACGGTAGTGTGTGTGATGGGTCGGAAGGTAGAAAGGCAGTAGTTCTTGAAGTTGATGGACCGCAGCACTTCTTCAGAAACACAGAGTCTCTAACTGACACGAAGAGAATGAGAGCCCCCACTGGCCGATCGCGCCTCCGTCGAGCTTTGTTGTTGCGCTCCGGAATGCCGTGTGTCTTTCTGCCTGCGGACTTCATCGACAGTTGCCGTCGTGCCGAGAGGGGCATGGAGCTGGTCAAGCTTCTACAACAAGCGATTGCTTCACATCGGGGGGAAGAAACTGAGTCTGGAAGCAGGTCTCTCAAAACGAAACGAGCAGTAAAGCCCCAAAACACGTTTATGCACAGCTAGATGCACACTGCACAGTTGAATCCAAAACACTAGCCAAAACTCTTCAAAGTTTAAAATCCTAGTTAAAATTAGAGTTTATTAGACCCAGTATTAGACAGAAATCAACGTAGTTTATTTCTTTATGTTTCTTCAAGTTTATGATAACACTATAGATCATATTGTTGCATCGTAGCAAATATTGTAAACGCTAGTGCTAGGCCTGGATTCTATATAATCTAGGTGTGATCTGTAAAGTTTTATTTATAATAAAGCCCACCCCAAACTTTAGACTTTTAAAATTTTTTTACTTGAGAACTTTAAGATTTTATAGGGGAGAAAATGATTACTAGTCATATATTAAAACAGAGTGAGACATTTTGTTTCTAGTTTTGTTTTCAATCAGTACTGTATAAACTAATATGCAATACTCACTGAAACCTCTAGTAAATAATGAACATACTAATAGACTAAAAACTCTAGTGGAAAGTTTATGTAGGAGTTCATTAATTTTCCTTAATTAAAACTGTTTGGGTCTTATGCAAAGAGACTCTAGCATAAAATTAATTGATTTATATAGTAAGTGCTTAGCTAGGGTGTACAATAAAGGGTAAGTGTTCAGCTATGGTAAGCCTAGCTAAGCCATTGCCAGTGACTTTGGCATTGAATGGCAATGAATGCATACCGATCGAGTGTTCGTAAAAACTACTAGAAAAGCTAGTGGAAAGCGTTGAATACTTAGACTACTATTCAACTTTACGTACAATAAAAGACCGCCTAAATCTCTTTATAATTGCAATCGATCCAGCAATCAATTCAGACTTCCTAAATGCTAGCCTAAACCTTTTAATTTCTAAGGAGATTCTTTCTTTGAAACTAGCTTTGAAACAAGTAAAAAAATGTTACTGAAATTTTAAAATGAGGTTTTATATTTTCATTTTAGAGCGAGGGGTCAAAAATCAGACTTTAAACTTTATTTCACTTTAAAACTTTACAAATCATACCTAGATATATATACTATATTTCTATATATATTTTTATCTCTGTCTACTACCTAGCATACTACCCATCATAAATTGGTTTGATGACTTAGGTTGACAAACCAGTTTATATATATATATATATATATATTATGGGCCGATAGCGATGGCGTATGATGATGATGATGATATATATATATATATATATATATATATATTTGAAATTAAAATAATAATAATATATGTATGTATATAGAATCCAGGCCTAGCGCTACCATGAGTGATAAAAGTATTGTATATTTTTTTATAGAGTTGGCGAAGATTCGTCTTTAAAGACGACACTGGAAAAAATAGGCTAGAATAGAAGTAGATAGAGCATAAAGTATAACTTTAAAGTAATTGGCTTCATACGTCCTCAATTGGCAAAGCTAGATTTAGTGACCATGTTTGATTTGATTATATTTGATTTGATTTAATTTGATTTGATTTGATTTGATTTGAGCTTCAACCTCAAATATTTGATATTTGAGGTAAGATTTGAGGTTAACCTCTTAGGGTTCTTCACTGAGTCACTGACTTACTGTTACTCTGATCATTTTTCTCATAACAATAGTTATCAGAACATTTCTGATGTGTGTTTCAAAAATTTAAAAAAAAATATATAAAATTATAACTTATCAGTTCCGTAAAAAAAATATGCCTGTGTGGCAGTGTATATACACTAGTCACTGAGACTCACTCTAGTACTAATAGAGATTAAGAACGTAAAATTGATAGATTTGAAATTGCATATAACTTTTTGTTGATACGATAAAGTTAGAGCACATACCAAAATTGAGGTGACAATCACTCAGCTTTATAGCACTTCCTTTTCTTCTTCTTCATGATCACTTTCTTCAATATGAATTGAATCGATCGGTGGTGGGAGCTGCTGAGAGCTTTTTCTCTGGCTTTTCGGCTTTTCAGGAGTGGGTGCTCCTAGGCTTCTATTCAGTTGCGGAGAGATGACAACGGGATGAGACGGAGAACCGCGCACACGTTTGCTATTGCTGTTGGTGTTGGAACCGTCCTGTTTCTGGGCAGCTAAGTATCCAGAGTTGGTAAGTTCGGCTACCCTCTGTACCGCGCCAGGGCTGATAACAAGCCCCTTGTGTTGAAGGTGAATATATAGAGGTCGGTAGCCTTCCTTACCCGGAGTGATGACTTTCTTAGGACCCGGCTCTAAAAACAAATGCCTCGTTCTTCCCGTTTGACCCTGTTAGATTGTGTGACATGTCTTTACGGGGTGTAAAATGTTTGCAGACGCTCAAAAACGGGGCCGTAAAAGATGTTCCAGCACCAGAAAAGTTAACACAGCTGTTCGGGAAAACGTTCAGCTGATCGGTTTACCTCTGCATGAAGTAAAAAGGGGTGAAACATCAATTTCAATGCAGCTCAAAACGTTTTTTTTTTGAGAGCAAACCATCAAGATTTAGGTTTTTTCATTTGAATCAGCATGCGTGATGGATCGGTACTTGTAAAAGTTTTTTTGGGACCTTCATATTTGAGGTTGAAAGTCATATTAATCAAATATTTAATAGTATTTGATAGGTCTTTAAACACTAGGTCCTC
Source organism: Chromera velia (assembly GCA_018398765.1). NCBI lineage: Eukaryota > Chromeraceae > Chromera > Chromera velia. Next base: position 36,774 of record JAHBMJ010005725.1, on the reverse strand, counting down.
CCTGACTGGATATTTGATTTGAGCTTAAGCCCTATCTCAAATCAAATCAAATCAAATCAAATCAAATCAAACATGGTCACTAGCTAGATTGAATTATAAATTTATATCATATTTTTTATAGGCTTGGTCGATCGGTCACTCTAGAAATAAGAAATCTCCTTAATTATATTTCAGACATATTCTTCCTACAACCCCTAAGTAACACATGATTGAAACCGTTATAGCTTACTAATTTAATTGTATAAATGTTTACTTCTTGTTATATTTTATTGGCGCTAGAGAGGTCAAAAGATGAGTATGGAAAACTTATGTTGCCTATGGTAGTGTAAACAGCAGTGTACTATAGGGCTAGGCTATACGGGCACCATAAAATCATATATCATATAATCTAGAGCATGTGCACAAAAAAAAAAAGAAATCAAAAAACTGAAATCACTTAAATTTATTATTAAAATTTTTAGCTAGTAATAATATATTTTGGGGAAAAGCATGGATCAAACCTTTTATGACTAACAACTTTAGTGATAATCTCTAGTCGGTCTAACAGCCCTAGTGGTACTGTGAATAATAATAATCAATAATTACCTAGCTTATGGTGATAATCTTCAATCAGTCTAGTAATTTTAATACTAGTCCTAGTACTATATTGTGCGGTTAGGAGTAACAAATGTATGATGGTCACTTGCGATTCACTTGCGTGGCTGTCAGACTTATAAAATTTAAAAATTGTTACTGGATTCAAGAATAACAGGGTATCCAAATTCATATTGCCTGCTGCAGCTAAGAACCCCCTGGGATCTGTTAAATTGAACCAGAACACTGTTAGGTGTTGCTGAGATATGGCAGCAGCTGCTGCAGTTGTCATGTGGCTATCACCCAACGTATATGCAGGGGAAGAGAAACGCTGTTGTGGGCCAACTTGTTGCTATACTAAGGGAATTAAACCAAGGCCTGTTACTAATGGTTGAACCCCCTGACTCCTAGTCCTGTTCTTGTTGGAGGATTCATCAAGCTAAACCCCCGCCCTTGCTGGCGGTACTTCTCGGTCGTGAGCCCAAAGAACGCGGACAGTGGGGGACGGCCTGAAGAGCCTCTCGCTAAAGCAATGTTATGCGCATCTGCCGGTTCCTTCCTGCATACAGTCAGCCAAAAAAGAAGCACAGAGGAGAAAAAGGTGCAATAGAAAGTTGTAGGAGCGCCTACCATTCCTACCCTATGTGGAGGAAATGCAGAGGGAGGGCTGAGAAGAAAATGAAGGAGGGCCGAGAGAAGTGAGGGGGCCAAGAAAAAGTGAGGGAGCTAAAGCAAAATCTAGAATAAGATAGCGATGCTTGGCGAAAGAATGACGGAGGTCTAAAAGAAATTAGACAGGACAGCGACGCTTAATGAAAGAACAACAAAGGAGGATGAAGAAGAAACGGCCTTAACCCATGCAAATTCAGATTTGTCGGTCACAGGAGAGAAGTGGAAAAGGCCTGTGAATACTGTTTCTCGGGCTTGGTCTGTCTGTGGCATACACTACGACTGTTGATGTCTGTTGACGTCTCTTTTTTTTATCTAGTTTTATTGCGCGACAAGAATGTAAAAGAGAGAGATACTATTACGAAGAAGATAGACACACACACACATATACACAGACTAAACAGCCACGTGAAGGAAGTTTCAGGGTTCTATCGAGAACCGCATCTTTAAAACCACCTACGTCCAAAACTTAGGTGCAAGGGCAGAGTCCAGAACTTCCAAAAAACAGTTCTACCGTACAAAAAGATACTCACCTTGTTGGCCGCGGTCCTCTCTTGTCCGTCCTGTTGGTGCGCTGCTCCATGCGCATCATGGTGCACCTTCTAGCGTCAGACTCTGTATAATTCAAGAAAAAGACACGTATGCAGAGGCATGTAAGCAAAGGACATACATGCACAGTTAGGGAGAGACAGACAGATAGGAGCAGAAAGACGCAGGCAAATCAACAGAGAGGCCTAAGTATATGCGTTCACTGACGGGGTTTTCCGGGACAGACTCCAGATCGATCGCCTTGAGGTGAAAAGCACAAGAAGACATGTAACTAGCAAAAGATTGACAGCGAGAAAGCAATAGAAAAAGGCAAATAGACACTGTCAGACTATATGTTTCAGAATCTTCTTCTTTTCCATCCTTTTCTTCATGAATAAACCTCACTGTATGTGTACCCATCTCCCTCATACTCATTTCGTCTCTCTTTCTCTCTCTCTCTCTCTCTCTCTCTCTCTCTGAGACTCTCTCTCATATGCACTCTCTCTGCCTGATTGCTTGCTGAGAAGAAGTACAGAGGAGAACAAAGGAGAAAAAGAGCGCTTTTCTTCGGGAGGGAGATGGAAAGCTAAAACAGAGCAAGGCGAAGCAAGCATGACTGGGTGGGAGGGAAAAGAAGAGGAAAAAGAATAACGTACTGCCACACAGTACTGGGGTAGGGTCGGTGGTCAAAAAAAAAACAGAGGGTGGAGAGGAGCGGTCCAGAGCAGAGGTTTATAGCCTAAGGGTCCTGATCTTTTCTGAAGGGAAGGGAGGAGGAAGAAACATTTTTGTTTTGTTGGTCTGTCTTAAAAGGACCCCATCGGTAGAACTGACTGTGATCGAGGTGAAAGGGAGGAACGCCTCTCTCCAATGACCTAATTCTTTAAGAAAGAAATCGGAGGACTGAGCCTCAGGAAGAAAAACACAGACAGCAGACTCCAAACACTGTCAAGAGGGAGATGGAAATCAGAAGGATTTTTTTTAAAGAAATGAAGACAGACAGACAGACAGACAGTCTGAGACAGACTATATCGTCTTACAGACAGACAGACAGACAGGTAGCGACAGGCAGGCAGGCACAGTCAAGCAGACAGACAGACAGACAGATAGACAGACAGGTAGCGACAGGCAGGCAGGCACAGTCAAGCAGATAGACAGACAGACAGACAGACAGATAGACAGACAGACAAAGAGGCAAACAGGCAGACAGGCATGCACTGGGCGTTCTTGATCCTGAGTCCCCTCCCCCGCACCAACAGATTCACTAGATTGAGACGCTGATACGCTGGGCTGCTTTTGGCTATGGCGTCCGTTGTCTGGCTTCACTCCAGTCCGCTTCTTCTTTTCGGGAGCTGCAGCATCCGCCTCCTATTCAGGATCACTGATGGAAGACTGGGTGAGCAGGACGGTTAGTGTGAACACACTGTCAGACGGGGCTATGACTGGCATGTGGGGGGTCTCAACGCTTAACCCTGAGGGGAGAAGGACAGATTCGGGCGTCGCCATTGGCGTGGGCAGGTAAGGGGGCGGCTATATCTGCACGTGATGCTGCTCTATCTCTTTGCATGCGTCTTCAAGGGCATCGACGACTTTGCAGATCATCTTCGCCTGCCTCTTTTGCTCGAGATCATCTCCGTTCTCCACGTTAAACTTTTCATCGGATTCCCCTACCTGTGCATCCGCAAAAGGTCCTCACATAGCCTGTGGAGGTAAGAAAAGAGCAACAGGAGAAGAGAGCTAGGAAGAGAGAATGAAGCAAAAAAGGACCTGAAGGGATGAAGCGCTTGGGAGTGCCACAGTAACTGTTTTTATGGAAATAAAATGGAATAAATGGACGAAAAAAAGAATGGACAAATGAATGGGTGAATGAAGGAGGATAGGATGGATAGATAGACGGATGGACTGATGGATAGACGGATGGATAGGCAGATGGATGGATGTATGGATGGACACTGTCAGATGTATAGGTAAAATCAGGGGGGTAGGGAAACGCAGTGAGCTCATGACGGTAGTGGTCGGTCTGTCTGTCTGGCTGCAATCTGTCTGTCCCTCTCTCTCTCTCTCTCTCTCTCTCTCTGTGTGTGTGTGTGTGTGTGTATGTGTGTGTGTACGTGTATGTATGTATGTGTGTGTGTGTATATGTGTGTGTGTATGTATGTGTCTGTCTCTGTCTCTCTCTCTCTTTCTCTTTCTCTCTCTCTCTCTCTCTCTCTGTGTGTGTGTATGTGTATGTGTATGTATGTGTGTGTATGTGTGTGTGTGTGTGTGTATGTGTGTATGTGTGTGTGTGTGTGTGTGTGTGCGTGTGTAACGATATTTGAAACGGACCAGACTCTATCAGCGATTTAGACTCCAAAACTATATATGTGCCAATGTTTTTTTCTGATGTTTCAATGCTGTTTGGAGCTGCTCACGCGGTTAAAACTTTTTCAACAACACATCAACAATTAATACTGAATGATAGCGAGATAGCTAGAGCTAGACAAGTACCACAGTTGACGAGGAAACACAAACCACGTATTAGGCATACACTTGCAGCATGCATATCCAGAAGCGGAAAGAAGAGAGCCTATCATTGTTGACGAGGCACATTCACAGACGAACCTTGGAAGATGTCACTCCGGTCTTTTGAGTCTTGCTTGTAGCGTGTTGCAAAGAAGCGTCATACACACACACATATACACACACACACACACATACATAATACAGAGAGAGAGAGAGAGAGAGAGAGAGAGGTGGAGGCAGTGCCGCAGTGAGGTATCACGGTGAGTCATAGAGGTAGAGAAGAGTGGAGAAGTCTGAATAAGGCCACAGAAAGCAAACCTGGATGGGTGCATATAAGCTTTAAACAAAAACATGAACAAAGACGTGTATATGCAAAGTAAGACTGACCTCAATCTGCTTCTTCTGCTTGGGCTTCTCCTTGTAGGTGTGAGTTCTTTTGGAGGCCGTCGTGTTATCGTCCTCGCCCCCCCCCTTCCCCTTCCCCTTGCTCTAGCCCTTGCTTTTATTCCCCTTCCCCTTCCCCTTCCCTAGCGCCTGAAGGACCTTCACAGCCGCCTTCCTTCTCTCTTCCTCTTTGGCCTTGTCCGCCTCTTCCTCCTTCCTGCAGTGCTCTTCAACCCACTTCTTCCTATCGTAGTCTGTACACACCATGCAGGGACACATAGGGGGCAGCACTTCTGGTGTGTATACTAGATTTTTAAGCTGATATGACCAAAAAAAGTAAAAATTTCGTTGCATTTTTTAGTAACCAAATTAAAACATTTTTCAGGTGCGGCTTGACGAGTTACTTTGAAAAAATATAAAATTTTGGTTGAGGTTATTCGTTTTGTTATATGTTATGGGGGTTAAATACATGTTGCTTCGTGATGTTATGGGTTACTTTATTAGAGACCATTTTAGGTCAGTAACCATCATTCAAAGTCCATCCTAAAAAGTGTTTAAAACTTGTTTAAAATATGTTTAAAGACCTTATAGTGGATGGTTACTCACTTTTTATTAGGGGTCAAAAATGGTTATGGGTTACTCGGTTAGAGGCCTTTTTATCAAATATTGAAGCGACACATCGAAATCATATAATTGTTCAAGAACTATAAAGTGTTTCAAGCCTATTAAGATATTTTTAGAAGTAACTTAAGCTAAACAATCGATTGGTAACACTTTTAAGGTGCTAGCTTAATGATATATATAGAGGAGGGTGTTAAAACCACTTAATATTTTTAGTAACTATCCTGAAGTGCTGCCCCCTAGGGGGACGCACGAATGATTAGACACACGCTCAGAAGAAAAGTACAAACTAAAAAAATCTGAAGAATGATTCAGAAGTGAACGGAAAAAGATGGTGTAACACATGTACGATGCAAACCTATGATACCATTCTGGGTTCTCTGCCATTAGCGCTAAGCCAGACAGACTGCTTCTGGAAATCCGAGATCGACTTTACATTTCTAAATCTCTCTAGTCTAGCCTGCAAAGAAGGAGAGGGACCACAGCAGCAGAGATGGAAACAAGAGTCAAAACAGGAGACTTGCACATATAAACACAGAAAACCAAAACATCAAGTTTACAGCTATAACCAGCTATATACTTCATATATTGGTCAATGATCGAGATGTTGACCAGAGTAAACATAAATGGGGAAGCCTTCTCATGGTCAAAATCTAATGATCAACTCCGAGAAGCATAGTGGAAGCAAGACTTTGAAACCTTGGTTTTATGAGAAGCGAATAGGGCGTATGTCACTATAATGGTATAAGAAACTTTGTCAGACTAAGCGTCCTTCATTCAGGAACTTTGTAAGATACACTGTTATAGGATTAAGGCACAGTCACCGTGATCCTATGTTGTCGAACAGAAGTTTGCAACTCAGTCTGACCATCCGCGCCTTAGCGTCATGCACACATCGTTTTGGCGTCGCGCATCGTCACTTCTCCACGTCTTTTTCCTTCTGTTCTTCCCTCTGGATAGCCACAGGATTCTATCTGAGCGTCATAAAAGAACCCTGGTCGAAGAACTGTAAGTAAGTCTGCCCATTTATCTATCCGTCCGTCCACCTTCACGTTTGTCTGCCCTGCTATTGGTTTTTTTGTTTTTATGTCTGTTCGTTCCGACAATGAGGCAAGAGAAGGAGAAGGGGAAGAAAGGAAAGAAAGGCTAGAGACATAGTATGTCTCCCTGCATGTCTGTCTGCCTACCTCTTCTATCTGTCCGTCTTACCGATTCTTCCTCTCTAGCTCTGCCATCTATCAGATTCTCCTCACTACCGAGGGGTACGACAGCCTCAACAGGTGCCAGGGAGCGGGGAAGAAAGATGTGTTGATATTGATCGTGAAATTAGATGAAATTAGTGAGTCAATATCCAAGCGCACGCTGCGCGTGCGCCACCAACCTGTGGCGTGGGGCTGGGGCCCCACACCGTACGGCCGGTGGGAGCTAACCGACACCGGCCTAACGAGTTTAGGATGGGACCTGCGCCGCACCTCATTCTGAACCCCGCATTTCCAGCACAATCTAATCATACCTTACTTAAGAAACTCGGGGATGCTGAGTACGAATCTGCTCTCCAATCAAAAAGTTATGGTGTCATTTTTGAGATCTCGGAAAACTGCTTTTTGTCTTTACCGAAATTTACAAATTCTCCTCACTTTCGTGGGGCCATGCGGGGCCACATTTATTTTTCGGGTCCGGCAAAAAAAAAATCTCGCGCGCACGTCTCCTCGCGGTGAAGCCGGCTGCGTTTGCAAATCTCTGCAATCCTTTGCAAGCTCAACTTCTTCTCTTCCTGATCGCTTCTTACTCAGCGAAGTTACTGAATGTATTTTCCACGGATGTGACCCTTTGTAATGAATTTTTGCTGAACCTTTCCGAACATTCCAGTGTGCGAGACTCTGAGAATTCACTGTCCATTGCAAGCCGTCTCAATGGAGCACAGCAGGATATGCGTCGATGGAACCTTAAAGACATCAACCATATTCAAACCAGGGACGGTCTCTTCTCGACTCTTTCATTCGCACCAGAGTATGCACTGCTGGCACGGTGCTCTAGAGTGATAAATCCGGCGGCTCCCTGCAACGGGGAGGGGCAAAGCCCACCACCAGTCGCGCCGTCTCTTGTTGCTTGGATAGTTGCGTCTCATTTTGTGCCCTAGTGACGGACTGACGGACCAAGCCGACGGACTGGCGGACTAACGGAGCTAACTGACTGATGGACAGACGGACCTTAGGCTAAGTGACGGACAGTGGACTGACGGACCTTGCTGACGATTGTGGGCTGACGGGCCTGGCTGACGAAGCTGACGGACTGGCGGACGGAGCTTATAGACCTTCCGGCTTCAGCATCTCTGCCTGCCTGACTGCCATCCCAGTTTTGGCTTCTCTGCCTGCCTGACTGCCTTCCGAATCTTGGCCTCTCTGCTTGCTTGACTGCCTTCTGAATTTTGGCCTCTCTGCCTGCTTGACTGCCTTCCGAATTTCGGTGTCTCTGCCTGCCTGACTGCCACCCCGATTTCGACTTCTCTGCCTGCCTGACTGCCTTCCGAATCTCGGCGTCTCTGCCTGCCTGACTGCCTTCCGAATCTCGGCTTCTCTGCCTGCCTGACTGCCTTCCGAATTTCGGCCTTCTAGAATGCCTGACTGCCATCCCAGTTTCGGCGTCTATGCCTGCCTGACTGCCTTCTGAATTTCGGCCTTCTAGAATGCCTGACTGCCATCCCAGTTTCGGCTTCTCTGCCTGCCTGACTGCCTTCCGAATTTCGGCGTCTATGCTTGCCTCACTGCCTTCTAAATTTCGACGTCTCTGCCTGCCTGACTGCCTTCCGAATTTCAGCGTCTCTGCCTGCCTGTATGCCTGTATGCCTGCCAGGCCCTGTGTGCCTGGCTGCGAATTTCGACGTCTCTGCCTGCCTGACTGCCTTCCGAATCTCGGCGTCTCTGCCTGCCTGACTGCCTTCCGAATTTCGGCGTCTATGCCTGCCTGACTGCCTTCTGAATTTCGGCGTCTCTGCCTGCCTGACTGTCTTCCGAATTTCGACGTCTATGCCTGCCTGACTGCCTTCTGAATTTCGGCGTCTCTGCCTGCCTGACTGCCTTCTGAATTTCGGCGTCTCTGCCTGCCTGTATGCCTGTATGCCTGGCTGCGAATTTCGACGTCTCTGCCTGCCTGACTGCCTTCCGAATCTCGGCGTCTCTGCCTGCCTGACTGCCTTCCGAATCTCGGCGTCTCTGCCTGCCTGACTGCCTTCCGAATTTCGGCATCTCTGCCTGCCTGACTGCCTTCCGAATTTCAGCGTCTATGCCTGCCTGTATGCCTGTATGCCTGCCTGTATGCCTGGCTACGAATTTCGACGTCTCTGCCTGCCTGACTGCCTTCCGAATCTCGGTGTCTCTGCCTACCTGATTGCTTTTTGAATTTCGGCCTTCTAGAATGCCTGACTGCCATCCCAGTTTCAGCGTCTCTGCCTGCCTCACTGCCTTCCGAATCTCGGTGTCTCTGCCTGCCTGACTGCCATCTCAGTTTCGGTTTCTCTGCCTGACTGACTGCTGGTCGAACTTCGGCCTTCTTGCCTGCCTCACTGCCTTTCTTCAGGGGACGTTTGTTCTATGCCACAGACTAGGTCCTTTCTCAACTCAGGTCTTTGCGTCTTTTTTACGGCCGCGGTCTTTAGACTGTGAAAGGGAGCAGCGCCCCTACGTGCCGAGCCTGTGTTCTTTTCTGCCTGCCGGACTGCCGTTCCAAACTTTGCTCTTCTTGCCTGCCTGACTGCCTTCTAGATCTCAGCCTTTCTGTCTGCTTCAATACCTTCCCATTTGTGGCCTTCCTGCCTGCCCGATTGTCTTCCCCGTTGCAGCCTTCCTGCCTGCCCAATTGCCTTTCCAATTTCGGCTTTTTTAGCCCCTCCTCCTGACATGCCCACGTTGAGCAGTGCCTCATATGAATTGAAAACAAATCAGTGATGATCATGAGAAGAAATGCCTCAATCATCGATTCAGGGCCATTCAGATGCAGTTTTTATTGTGTTTTTGTGCTATAACGCTTACAATGATACGTATATGAAGTTGAGTAGGCGTGCATACGATCGGGAGACGGCGCACGTCGGGACCGACATGCCTTGGCCAGGCCTAGGACGCACGGCTCACGCGGATCCATGTTGCAGAGTCAAATCAATTGCATCCGATTGATCATTTAAGATTGACTGACCTTTACACAGAAGTCGGAATCAGCCGATCATTCCGACTTTGTTGACTGACAGACTTTCCTATGAAGTAGATGTCCCTTCCCTGATCGTAGCCTAAGCCTCCTATATTCTACATTTGCTGCCCTCAGGCGCGCACAGTCCGTCGGATTTCTTTTTCTCTTCCGTCGATTCCAGGAATGTCTACTCCTTCGCCTTCTGCGTTGTCTGGTCTTGGTTGCTTCGATAATACTCCAGAGGAGCCGAAATATGTCATCCCCAAGGTTGAGTGGGTGACTGCTATCCAGAACAGGGCTGAAATAAAGACATGGGCCATTGCCTTTGGCCGGAACGCCAAACTCCACCTGTCGGAGAAGGCGATTCCAGATAGGAAACGAGGATTGCGGCTTGGTCTGCGGCTCTCCACACAGGAGCCTCGAAGGGAAAGTTCCACAAGATGACCCACAACTTGGACAAGCTGGAACACAAGGGCTTCGAAGGACCAGATTCTGAACTCTTTGAAAAGATAAAGAGTGAGTATGGAAAGGAGCAGGCAATTGAGATGCAGGAGGAGAAGGAAAAGTTTCGTGCCCTTGAGAGACGGGAAGATGAGGAGCTGATCGATGCTTCTGACCGGATCGATGGGTAGATCCTCTCCTGCGAGAAGGCTGGCTACGTGCCCCCCGAACCCGAGAAGAAGGAGGTCCTTGAGAACCTCATGACCGACGACGAGTTCAAAGGAGTTATCACCGCCGCTGCCCTTGCCCAGATCATGATTTCTGCAATTAAGCAGAAGGCGGCAGAGGCAGAGGGCAAACCCGTCTCCCCCGAGGATGAGGATTCCAAGTTCGACTACGACAACCTCTCCTATGCCCTTCTGCGAAAGATCGCCCGCAATGTTGGGTTGATGCAAAAGTTCTGTGCCATCAGACGGAGGAAGGTGAGAGGCAGTGGGAGATCGAGGGAGATAGCCTCGCAAGGATAGGGAGGTCGCCAACTCCACTCAGGACCGCAAGCCTCAGCAGCCTCGCAGCAGAAGCCAGTCCAGACAGCCTGAGTCCCGTAGCGAGTCCAGCAGCGGGAAGGCCCCCAGATGCAAGGACTGCGGGTACACTCTCCCGCACAGAGGCGAGGATAACAAGTGTCCCGCTGTTGGCGCCATGTGTAAGGAGTGCGGAAAGAAGGATCACTTCGCTTCCGTCTGCCCTGACAAGAAGAAGGATGGGAAGAAGGGGGGCAAGGGGGGCAAGGGGCAGAAGAAGGGTTTCTGACCGTGTCGGACCGCTCGGATGGAGACGCCACCAGAGCTGGGGGGGCAAATGTTCCTTCAGTGTCGGTGCAGTCCGGAGGGAGTCAGCGGGAGAAAGCAGGAGCGGCAGCCATTCGCAACTGGGATCTTCTGCGTGTCAGCCCTCATGTTGATTCAATGTGCACTTTATCTCTTTTCTCTTCTGACATGGATGAATATGCAGTGAGGGAATGGAAAGAAAAGAAAGTGTATGATATTGCACGGTCAGATACAACGCTTGAGACAGAGCTGATAAAAGAGTATCGTCTCCCTGCCTTTGATGTCGAAAGAGGTGAATGGAGGAATGCACGTGAAGTTGCCGCTTTCTCCCCTAATGTCGTTTACTCTCTTTTGTCTTCCCACATCAAGAAAATGAGTTTGGAGGAAGGCAGTGGTATTGTGTATCTGACTGACGAGAACGGAGAAAAGTTTCCTGCGCTTGTTGAATCCTTTGGGGGGTTACCAGTCCTCGTCATGAAGGAAAGGCAGGAAGAAATGTCTCATATCTGGGAGTCTGCTCACCTGGCAAAAACAAAGCGGAAGGCACCCCGCCGAGTCCGTTTTGCTGAGCCACTGGTGACAGAAACTTTCCTCTTTGAAAAGGAGAATGGAAACAAAAAGATAAAAAAGCTTAAAAGGGTGAAAAAAGAGGAGAGAGGCCAAAGGCTTAGACAGCCCAAGAACGGAAAAGAGAATGAAAACGCAGATAGTGATGCAGATAGGAAGGAGAAAGAAGGACAGAAGGTTTTTTTTTCAGAGAAGGCAGAGGAAAGGAAGCGTCTTTTGCGTCTCTTGCATCACCGGTATTCCCACGCGAGTGGGAAGCGTCTCTTTTCTACCTTGATTGAGAAAGGAATGGATGTCTCTTTGCATGAGTGCGATGATGTGTATGATGAATGTCCAGGGCCCCTGCATATGTCTTCGTGAATGCTCATGCGTAGAAGGTACCTCGCTCTTCTTTTGATCGTGTCTCTGCCCCTCAGTCTTTCAATGACGTTGTTTTCCATGATTTATTCAAATCGAAGTGCAGGGGGGTAAGAGGATTTATTTGGGTGTCTGTTTTTATTGATGGAGCGACAAGAAAGATCGATTTGCTGCCACTGAAACACAAGTGGCAGGCGGTCACGCATCTCATTGCGTGGACGCGGAAGTACGAGAAGTTGGGGAAAGGAAAGCCGAAAGTCGTGTGCTCTAACAATGGAGGTGAATTTACTGCCCGCTCGTATGAACAGTTTTACAGGCAGGAAGGCATCCATCATGAGTTTGGGGCACCTTACACTCCCAAATCCCAAGGTCGAGTGGAGAGGGTGAACGCTTCAGTGAAGGCCCTCGTTCGGAAGTTCTTTCTGTCTCTCCGTCTTCCGTCCTTTCTTTGGCCTTTCTTCCTGCAGGGTGTTGCACAGCAGTTGAACGCGACTGTGCATTCAGTGACAGGTCTTTCTCCAGATGTTGCTATGTTTGGAAAGGGCTCTGCAGCGGTGTCTCCGGTGACTGTTGGGAACCAAGTGCGCTTTGTTGATAGGGCGCCAGGACATGTGCAGGGATGGGAGCCAAGGGGGGAGGTTGGGTTTTTTGGGGGTGTTCTCTCGACGAAGGTTGTTTCTGTTGTGTGCAACTGCAAGGGTAGATAGGTGGGGGTGCGACTCCATCCGTCTCAGGTCCGTCTTTATCGGTGGGTGGGGGAAGAAGGAGCCGATTGCCTTCCCCGTCAGCAGCAGCAGTCCCACCGTTCAGATGATGAGGAGACGGACGTCCCCAGTTCCGATGACGATGATGATGGGTCCGATTTTGACATGGAGCTCCCTGTCCAACGCACTGTGGTGCAAAGACGGGGGGTGCCTGTGTCCATGGAGTCCTTTGACGAGGATGGAGACATTTCTGGGGGTGGAGCTGAGCCAGCAGCGCCCTTGAATGAAGGAGACGGTTCGGGCCCGCCAGTGGAGTCGTCAGATCCAAAGAAGGGGGTGATAGCACGAAGAGCAGGGGGTGCCTGGTTTCCCCCACAAGTGATGAGGGAGGGAAAGAGGCGTATTGACGTGGCTGTTCTTCAACAAAGCCCCCGAACAGGACAGTGGAAGCTGTCTCGTTTAGAGGAGATCGATGACCGCAAGGGTAATGAAGTGGCTGCCCACTTCCAGTTTGGGAAGGGAATACAGATCCCTGCCGAGGCGCTCGCACGCGTTCGTAGCGGGGGAGAAGGAGCGAGTGGAGATTTCCCAGAGAAGGGGGGAAGGGCGTCTGACTCAGCTGCCGCCTGGGACCCTTCCATGGAAGCAGAAGAAGACGCCATTCAGTATCCCGACATTCCGGACTCTGATTCTGTGCATAGCGATGATGACGATTCGCTCTTCAGAGTGAATGCCCTTGCTCCAGATGCTTCCACCGGTGGTCAGCTGGGTTCCACCGGTGAGGGGGGTATGGGAGGAGCAAGTGAGGAAGTCGAGCAGCCAGAGTTTGTTGGGTTTTGTCGTCTGAAACAGAAAGCACGCAGAGAAAAGATGAGAGCCTTTAGAGCGAAGAGGCAGCGGATGGCTGAGCAGGAGGCAGGAGAGCGTTTCGACAAAGCGCTTTCTCTTGTTCTGCGAGTGCAGAAAGCCGCAGCTGCGCGCAAGCTCGTGTCTCGAGAAGAGAACTCGATGAAAGGGCACGTTGAGGCAACAGCAGAAGAGATTCATCAGGGACTCTTCAAGGAGAGTGATAAAAAGGAATTCCGTAGGTAGAAGGACTGCTTTGTTTTTGTGCTCGATTCTGCGATGGAGGCAAGTGAGGCAAGAGCAAAAGGAAAGAAACCACTGACACTCCGGATTATGCGCACATAGAAATAGAAACCACTGACACTCCGGATTGTGCGCACATAGAAATTGAAGAATGGAAAGAGGGTAGCCAAGAGTAGACTTGTCGTCAGGGGGTTTGAGAACAAAAAGAAGTTTGTGGAAACGTATTCGGGGACTGCCGATTCCGGGCTTGTGAGGGCCTCCATTGTGTGGGCTCTGACAAGAGGGTTGAAAGCAGCCAAGTCGGATGTTTCCACTGCACTCTTGCAGTACCCCTATGAGGACGAGGACATTTGATTGTCTCTCCCCTCAGACCTTCCTTTCCATGTCATCCCAGAGCTGTGAGCAGGCCTTGTGCTGAAAATCCAAAGGGCTGCCTACGGGTTGAAGGACACTCCCAGAAGGTATACGAAGTTCTTCAAAGAAGTCGTGGCAGCAAAGGAGGGATAGTCAGAGATAGCAGAAAGCATTCTTGTCAAGAAAGACAGAAAAAGGGATGCGTGTGGTCTTCTGTTAATGTATGTCGATGACTTGTTTCTCTTTGCGTCAGATGCATGTGGAGAAGTCAGAAAGTTGCAGAAGCATATTCAGATGGATGATCCGGAGGTGATAGATGATGGTGAGTTGCATGCGTACACAGGTATGTCTGTGCGCATGGTTGGTTCCACCATGTTGTGGGATCAGGGTCAGTATGCTACGTCTCTTGTTCTGGGTGGGGAGGGAGAGATAAAGAAAGCAGTCAAGCTGACAGACAAAGATCTCCTTGTGTCAGCAGACGAAGAGATCGACATGTCTCTTCAAAAGCAGCATCAAGAGAAAGTCGGGAAGCTCGGTTGGTTGGTGAAGAGTCAACCACATCTTTCTTTCCTATTTTCTGCTCTCTCGAAGAACAACTCTCGTCCGTCTGCTCGTTCCCTTCGTGCGGTTGACAAGGCACTTGCTTATGCTCAGCAGACGCATCGTGCTCTTGAGTTGAAGGGATTGAAGGAAGAAGAGCATCCTGTCTTGGGGTGGGTAGATGCATCCTACAAGTTGTCAGAGAAGACAGGGAGGAAGGGACTTGAATTCCAGATTGTGAGTCAGTCTGCCTTGAAGGACCTTTGTGCGCTTGGGTACGTAAAATTTTAAATCGTCGTGAATACGGTTGCATGGAGGTCGAAAGGAGAAGGCAAGAAGCTTGGCAGTACCACTGCAGCCGAGCTTCTGGCTCTGAGAGATGGATGCAAAGAAGCATACCGGTACAGGGATTTATTGAAGAAGCTGTTCAAGTATAAGATTCCTGTCATAATGGTGAGTGATTCTCAGCCACTCATGTTTCAACTCACGAGTGGCCAATCCATGAGTGAGCCTCGATTTCAGGGGGAGCTTGATTACACTTGTGAAATTATCAAAGAGTTGAACGCGAATGTGAAGTGGGTGCCTACAGAATCTCAGCATGCCGATAGACAGACTAAATTCTTGCATGTATGACTTGCTTGCCCTGCCTCTTACATAGATTGATTCATGTGTTCGATATATGCCAATCCATGGGGGGTGATTATGAAGTTGAGCAGGCGTACATGCGATCGGGAGACGGCGCACATCGGGACTGACATGCCTTGGCTGGGTCCAAGACGCACGGCTCACGTGGATCCATATTGTAGAGTCGAATGAATTGCATCCGATTGATTGTTTAAAATTGACTGACCTTTACACAGAAGTCGGAATCAGCCGATTATTCCGACTTCCTTGACTGACAGACTTTTCTATGAAGTAGATGTCCCTTCCCTGATCGTAGCCTAAGCCTCCTATATTCTACAACGTAGTCAACAATTTGTTGCTTTAAAAAAATCTTAATAAATACTAGACAATATATATATTTTTTATTTCACTAGGTACTTCATTTTTTAAAACTTCCTATTACTTCCTATATATGCAGCAATTTTTATTTTATTTTTTGTTTTTTGGGGGGG